>PVJI01001376.1:0-184496 GCA_004026765.1 Micronycteris hirsuta
GCTCACTGCCTGCCATTCGCCTTAGCCATTTCATTGACCTCTAAATAATGTGACCCTGCCTTTAACGTAATTACGTTTGTTGGACTTTACTGATTGTGTTACTGGTGGGATTTACTATGTGCGGTTGAATAATGTCTCTCTGGAATCTGAACTTAGTCAACCTACATAGTACAAACATCTGACTACCTCATTATTTCCTCTACTACGGTTTTTTCCTGAACATTTACATATGGAAACATGATTTTATTCTAAATTAGTTTCTTTTCATGTTTTCCATTGTATTACACTCAGAGAATCATATATTTTTAAATTATGCATTAGGTAGGTTGTATTATCTAAGAATCTCATTTCAGAATAATTTTTAAACAAAAAATAGTTAATAAAGGTAGGCACTGGTTTTGACAGAGCTGAAGCCACTTACACCATTTGCATCTTCTAAAGACCTGTGCTCTGGTTCTTAAGGAGAGAACATATCTCCAGTGGAGGAGTGACATCAAGCTTTAGTTAAGTTGCCTTCCTATAACGGTGAGTCCTGAAACTTCCTACTAAATGGCCTGCATGGGGTCAAGGTCTCATTAACATATAGATGATACTTGAAGTCTATTAAGCCATTTCTCCTCCAATATACTTGTATAAATTAATGCAGTAAATAATTAGGGTACTTAGGGATTCTTATTTTACATAGCACTTCCAAAAATAAAATGTGCTCACTTATTTTATCCACACAATTCTAGATTATATATGGTATTCTGAGTTTATCATTCCCTTCTCTATTATTATGTGTGAAATGATAATGTAGATTGTACACAATAAATTAATTTTTAATTAGACATAATCTAATAGATTAGTCCTAATATGAATTCAGGGTTCAGGGTAAATTCACACTTTTAAAATGTTTTATACATGAGTGGAGCATTCAACTCATGTGTCACAAAACAAGGTCAAGATATCAGAAGAAAGAATTAACAAAAGTAGAAGCAAGAATTGATGAATTAAAATATAGGAAGACAGGAAGAGAAATGACAAAACCAGAGAGCTATTTCTTAGAAAGTGCTAACACATTTGACAAACTCTACCATAGCTAATCAAGAAACAGAAAAAAAATTAATGAGATGAGAGCGTAACTAATACAACACTGATATTTTTAAACATGAGAACTGTAGCAACGCACACTCAGCCCCATGCTTCAGGGTGGACAGACCTCATTGTGGATATTTCAAAGGTAGCAACTACCACTCATGCCTGTAAATGAATTCACGCTCTTCTCCCTGCCCTCACCCTACATCTGACCCTTCTCTGAGTTTTCTTGTCTGAGTAAATGGCACTACTACCATGCAGAGGTAGCAGCCAGAGGCAAGAAAATGTTCTCTATTACTTCATTTTCCCTTATAACACACATCCCATCAAATGACTAACTCTTGATTGGCCTTCTCTCTTACAGATAACTAAAATGTCCCCACATTTGCATCTACACCACCAACACCCTGCAGTAACGTAGTTTTTCACCAGTAGGAGCGTCCTCATCTCCTTTCATCCACTCCTGCCCCCGTCAGAATCATGATCCAATTAGCAAGTACTGAACCTGCAGATCTCATGATTTCTCTCCCTGCCCTGAAACCCACCAGTGGCTCATTGCCCTTAGAATAAAGAAAAAACTCCTTAGCGTGAATTACAGGGTTCTGTCCAATATCGTCCTAATAATCACCCCAACTCTAGCCCCTTTGTTTCATTGTCCACGGACATAATCTTTCCCACACTCAAGTACGTGCTTCCAAACTTTTACACATGACATTGCATCAGCCTTCTCACCCCTTTTCACCCAGCTAATGTCCACCCAGTCCTGAGCTGTAGACTTGAAAGTTACTGTCTCCGTGAAGCCTGTTTGCCGCCCCTCCCCGCTTCTCAGACAAGGTTCAGTGCCCTGTAATATTCATCTCACTGGTAATAATTGCTCTTCCAACGGCTGCCCGGCTGTCCCATTTTCTAGGCTGTAAGCTCTAGGAGGATGACTACCATGTCTCAATGGCTTATTACTCTTTCTCAAATATGTGGCATTGCACTTAACACAGCAGATGCTTAATAAATGCTTCACTAGGAACCACAAACATATTTAAAAGAGTCCAAAAAAGGTAAGGTAAAGTATCATCCTATATTTGATATATAAAATATACATAGAGATATGTAATGTAATACATATGCAAGTAGGAATGCATTCAGCTGTGATGAACAGAAACCTGAAGAACGAATTAGGGCTTTTATTTTTTTCTCACGTCATGAGGAGCCTTAGTGTGGCGGGTCCAGAGCCTGAGCAGTAGTCACAGATAAAAACTTAAAGTTGTCAGCTTATAGATATTTCAGAATCGTGGAACTAGATGAAAGTACCTAGGAAGAAAAGATAAGGACAGTATAGGCACAGGATTGAACTTTGGGAGACCCCAGCAAAAGTTATTCAGCAGTGTGTTCCAATAATGCACAAAGAAGTGACAGTGTGAATTACAAACACTAGAGTCAAAAGGTGGCCTTCGAGGCTACTCTTTGGTGAAGACTATGAGACAAAAGTGAGAAAAATGGTATTGGAAACTGGAGGAAAGCAGGCCCCGCTAAAATAGTGGCAGATTTATTTCTCACAGTTTTGTAGGTCAGAAGTCGATTGTACTTGACTAATTTCTCTGCTTGTGTCTCAGAAGGTCAAAATCAAGGTGTCAGCAGAGTATTAACAAGTGTGGAAAATGTGAAACCCTCCTATGATGCTGGTTGGAATGTGAAATTGAACAGGAGTTCTGAAAAATGCTCTGGCAGTTCCTTAAAAGTTAAACACAGAATGACCATGTAATCTGGCAATTCCACTCTTAGGTATAGACCCCAAAGAAATAAAAATGTAAAGTCCACCCACAAACTTGTGTATGATGCTCATAACAGCATTATTCATAATTGCTAACAGTGCAAACAATAGGAATATCCATGAACTGACAAATGGATAAACAGATTTGGTATATCCATACAATAGACTGTTACTCGGCAATAAAAAGAAACGAGGTACATTATGGGTGAGCCTTGAAAATATCTTCTTAAATCAAGGAAGCCAGTCATAAAGAGCAGCATAGTATACAATAGGGGAGAAGACGTTGGGAGAGAAAGGGGAGTGACTGACAGAATAGAGTTCAGGGGGGTCAAATGCTCTTAAGTTGTGGCGATGGTGGCACAATTTTGTGACTATACTAAAAATCATTGACTTGTTTGTGTTAAATAAGCCAATTATATGTGAACTATATTCTCACAAAGCTTTTACAAACGTTGATGAGAGTAAATAAATAAATACAATAACAAAAGTAAAATGAACAGCATAGTGGCAGAAAGTTTAATAACACAGACACCTACAGTAACACGGAAAGTCGAAAATGTACCTATGAATTTGGTGGTTCAACTTAGGGGATTTCCAGGTATAGTTTTGGAGGTTTTGCCTGTGTTCTTTTTGCCATTTATAGTAAAATGTACTGTGAGAGAGATGAGTAAAGACTGTTAAATAAAAAGGATCCAGGAACGGTTTGGTTCGAAAGCTGTCAATTTCTGAAAATGGCAAATGATGCTAAGTAAAAGAAAAAAAAGGATTCAGGCAAAGAACAAATGAAGGGCACTGTCAGGAAAACATGCTCTAAAGATGAAGAAGCTAAGTTTCTGACTGCAAATTATTTTCTTCAGATTTTAGGAAGATCTAAGTTGGTGCCTCCAGGGACCATTCAAAGAACAGGGCATCTGAAACACTAAAAAGTATTGTCCCTGCTATAAACAACCATATGCAGGGTTTTTGAGTGGAGATACATGTTCAGCTTCTTTGGGTAAAATACCAAGAAGCATGATTGCTGGATCACATGGCAAGAGGATGTTTAGTTTCATAAGAAACTGCCACAATATCTTCCAAAGTGCTGTACTATTTGCATTCCTACTAGCCAGGAGTGAGAGTTCCAATTGCTCCTTATTTCTGCTGGCCTTTGACATTGTCAGTGTTTGGGATTTTTGCCATTCTAATAGGTGTGTAGTGGTACCTCATTGTTCTTTCAATTTGTAATTTCTTAAGAACATATGAACTTGAGTATCTTTTTATGTATTTATTTTCCATCTATATATCTTCTTTGGTGAGGCGCCAGTTCAGATCTTTTGCCCATTTTTTAAAAACATTATTTTATTGTTGTTCAATTCCATTTTTTATTTTTTTATTTTTTTTAAAGATTTTATTTATTTATTTTTAGAGAGAGGAGAAAGGAGGGAGACAGAGAGGGAGAGAAACAGCAATGTATGGTTGCCTCTCACATGGCCCTCACTGGGGACCTGGCCCGCAACCCAGGCATGTGCCCTGACCGGGAATCGAACCGGGACTGTCTGGTTCCCAGCCCGCGCTCAATCCACTGAGCCACACCAGCCAGGCCAATTCCATTTTTTAAATTGCACCGTTTATTGCTGAGTTTTAGTGTTCTTTGTATAGTTTGGATCACAGTCCTCTATCAGATGTGTGTTTTGCTAGCATTTTCTCCCAGTCCGTGGCTTGTCTTCGCATCCTCTGACAGTGTCTTTTACAGAGCAGATGTTTTAAACTTTAGGGAATCTAGTTTGTTAATTATTTCATTCATGGATCTTGCCTTTGGTGTTTTAGCTATAAAGTCATTGCCAAACTCACAGTCATCTAGATTTTCTCCTATGTTAACTTCTAGAAGTTTTATCGTTTTGTATTTACATGTAAGCCTCATTCTGAGTTAGTTCTCGTGAACACTGTAACGTCCGTATCGAGAGCCATGTTTCTGCATGTGGATATTCAGTTGTTCCAGGACCATTTGTTGAAAAGACTATCTTTGTTCCATTGTATTGCCTTTGTTCTTTTGTCAAAGCTCAGTTGACTATATCTATGTGGGTCTACTTCTAGGCTTCCTATTCTGTTCCACTTACTCGTTTGTCTAGTCTTTCACCAGCAGCAGACTGCCTTGGTGACTGTAGCTTTATAGTAAATCTTGAGGTCGGAGAGAATCACTTCTCCAACTTAGTTCTCAAACTTCAATATTGTGCTGGCCATTCCAGGTCTTTAGCCTCTCTATAAACACTTCAGAATCATTTTGTCAGTGCCTACAAAATACCTTGCTGGGATTTGGGTTGGGATGCTTTTGAATCTATTGATCAATATGGGAAAAACTGGCATCATAGTAATACTGAGTTACTATATATAAACATGGAACATTTCTCCATTTATTTAGTTCTTTGATTTCTTTCGTTAGAGTTTTGTAGTTTTCCTCATATAGATCTTATATATAGTTTGCTAGATTTATACTGAACTACTTAATTTCCTATAGTGTCACTATAAATGATATTGTGTTTTTAATTTCAAGTTCCACCTGCTCATTGCTGACATAGAGGAAAGTGATGATTCTTGCACACTACTCTTGTATCTTACAGCATTACTATAATCATTTATTAGTTCCACGTCTTTTTGTTATTGTTGTTGTTGTTCTTTTGTTCCTGCTTTCTACATAGGCAACCATGACACCTGCAAAATAAGACGTTTCAATTTCTTCTTTCCTAATCTATATACCTGTTATTTCCTTTTCTTGTCTTAGTGCATTAGCTATAATTTCCAGTATGGTGCTGAAAAGGAATGGTGAGAGAAGACATCTTTGCCTTGTACCTGATCTTAGTGAGAAAATTAAGTTTCTTATCACTAAGTATGGTGTTATCTGTAGCTTTTTTGTAAAGTAGAGGGAGTTTCCTCTACTCCTAGTTTACTGAGAGTTGTTTATCATAAATGGGTTCTGGGTTTTGTCAAATGCTTTTTCTGCATCTATTGATATAATAATATTTTTCTTATTTTTACCTGTTGATATGATGGATTACATTATTTTTTTTTTAATGTTTAACAAGCCTCTCATACCTAAGACAAATTCTACTTGGTTGTGGTGTATAATTCTTTTTATACATGGTTAGATTCAATTTGCTAATATCTTATTGAGGATTTTTGCGTCTATGTTCATGAGAAATACTGGTCTCTAGTTTTCTTTTCTTGTAATATCTTTGTCTGATTTTAGTATGAGGGTAATGCTGGTTTCATAAAATGAGTTAGCAAGTATTCTTTATGCTTCTATTTTCTGAAAGATTGCAGAGAAATGATATAATTTCTTCCTTAAGTAGAATTCACCAGTGAAAAATCTGGGCCTGAGGCTCTCTGTAAGGTTATTGATTATTGATTCATTTTCTTTAGTTGATACAGACCTATTCAAGGTGTCTATTTTTTCTTTGTGTGAGCAGATTGTCTTTCAAGGAAATGGTCCATTCCACCCAGGTTATCAAATTTGTGAGCACAGGGCTGTTCATAGAATTCCTGCATTATCCTTTAATGTCCATGGGTTCTATAATGATGTCCCATCTTCCATTTTTTAATAGTTCATTTTTAATGTATTTTTTCCATTACCATTTATTCTCCCTATACCTTCTTCTGCCTTCACTCACTCCCTTTTGATGTTAGTAATTTGTGTCCTTTTTTTCATAGTCTGGTTACAGGTTTAGCAGTTTATTGATCTTTTAAAGAACTAGTATTGGGTTCCATTGATTTTCTCTACTGTTGTTTTGTTTTCAATTTTATTGATTTTTTTGCTCCAATCTTATTTATTTTTTTCTGCTTACTTTGGTTTTCATTGTTCTCCTTATAGTAGTTTCCTAAGCTGAAAGCTTAGATGACTTTAGACCTTTCTTTTTTAAAATATGTAAAGTCACTGCTATAAATTTCCCTCTAAGCACTGCTTTCACTGTACCCCATAAATTTTGATAAGTTGCATGTACACTGTATTTAGTTTAAAATATTTTAAATTTCTTTTGAGATTTCTCCTTGTACCTATATGTCACTTAGCAGTGATTTATCTCCAAGTATTTGGGGAGCTTTCATCCAAACTCTCTTCTAAGTAATGGAATTTCAAAAATTGATAGCATGCAGTTATGGTGAAAATATAGATAAAAATATTCTTATACATCATAGGACTGCAACCTGGTACAATTTTTTTTGGTATTTATTTTACCAATGTTAAAATTTTTAATGTATATTCTCTATGATCCAGAAAAAAGAAATTACAAAGTACCATAATTTCATCAACATTTAACACTATTTGTTAGTCAATATAAGATAGGCTATGTTACCAAAAAAATGAACCATAATGTCTCACCATAAACATTTAGGTTATGCTACAAAAAATGAACCACAAAATCTCACCATAAACACAGCAAATATTTACTGCCTGGCCATACTAAACATTCAGTGTGAGTTGGTGGGAATTTTGCTCTACATAGTCACTCCCAGTCACTCCCAAGGACTTCACTCTCTCCATGTTTATATCTCTGTGCTTGGCTGAGGGGGAAATATATGGAGAGAGAGAGCACAGCAGCTTTCCACTTCCTCAGCCTGGAAATGACACTTGTCACACCCACTTACAGTCCACTGGCCATAGCTAGTTACATGAACTGCCTAAAGAATTGCTGCTTTCCAAGAGCCCTGGAATGAGGAGAAAATAACATACTGTACTTATGAGCTCTAAATATCTCTGCCTCGCCTACACAGTGAAGTAGGTACATATTTATCAACCTTAGGTAGATCTCTGTAATGTATTATCAAGTAAAAACAAAAACAAAAACTCTGAATATGTTATATATAGCTACCTTATTTCATTCAAAAGGAAACATCTCCACATAGTTCTAGATAATATTTTCAGTTACTAAGTTTTACTCTTCTATTTCTCCCTGTTTACTTCCTTTTTTTCCTTCCTATTCAAACTGGCCAAAGGCCTTGTACCTCCTGTCTTAAGGAGGAATGGGGCAGGAAATCTGCAGCACTCAGACTCCAAAAACTGGAGCATCAGTCGGAGATGTAACCTGAGTTCATGTATCACGCAGCCACCTCCCTACTGCACAGCTCTCCTCGGATAGCTCACAGATCTTTAATAAGCTACTCATCATCCCTTTCCTGTAAACTGGCTCTTCAGACTGAATCTTATCTCTCCATAACATATCCCCCCCGTCCAGTGGCCAGGTTCTGACCTCATCCATACAGTCACCAGACCCCAAACACCTCTTGCATCCACCCATCTCCTTCTCTAGACTTTCATGACCTCCTTCATCTTTCATCTCAGTTAATGTGACAGCTTCTCACAGCCTGCGTTTTTATCCCAGGGTGCCTTCTGTTCAACTTATTCTGAAGTGGAAACCAGACTTTGCCGCCTCTTCACTCAATCCTTTCACTCATCCCCCATAATTCTCAGGATAAAACGAATTTCAAAATTACTCAAGAGATCATGCCTGTCTGTCTTTCAAGCCTCATTCTCACAGTCTACACATGCCTTTCTTTCCAAACGACATGCATTCTCTCACCAAGGATTTACACATCTTGCCTGGAATTCCTATCTATTTACGCTACGCATGTGCTCATTTTACTAATGGGTTGTGTGATGTGCTCTGGTTACGAGTGGTTGCAAGTTCAAGAGCTTGACTGAGCCACACCTTTGAGCAAGTCAGGCCCAAAGTGAGGGCTTGAAGGGGACAGAGGATCGTTCCTGTTCTAAAATGAAGCCTTCCTAGCCTATCGCTTCAAAGGCAGTTACTCTCCTGCCTCCTCTATGCCTTTTATTTTCCTTAATGTATACGGCATGCCATAGTTTCCTTCATAATTCTTAACACAATTGGTAATTTTTCCTTATAACTTGTTTCTCCGCATTTTCTCTCTCCTTTGTTCCTACTAAAATCTAAGCTCCATTTGAGATCTTGCATATCTCATTCACAGCAGTATTCTAAGAACCTAGTGTAGAGAGGGCTGTCAAAAGGAGTGAATGAATAAATTTAACAATGAACGATAGTAATAACAACTATAACAACACCTAATTATGGTCTTAACAGTTCTCAAGCGAGAATCATTTGAGATGGCACCATATTTTTGGTTTTGTTCTAGTCATTTTGATCAGAAAAAGGAGGTGGAAATTACAAGATTATCTCATTCTCAAAGCATTTATAATCTAACATGGGAATAGACATACCTGCAACAAAATGAGCACCAGAGTGGTTCATGCACCTGCTGATAAGTCCATGTTACCTTTATTACTTTTACTGTGTTAAGTTCTTTAAAGGGTTTTATAAAATATAATGTGCCATGCCTCTGAAGGGAGTCATTCATGATCTCTTGGGTAGCCAAAATAGATAAATGCTTATGAAAAATTGTGGATTACAACATACAAAATTATTAGGTTTAAATTACTTGATGTACAACAAAAATTAGGTCCCCAATTTTTTCTCTAAGACACAGTTCCCTCACATGTAACAGGCTTATTGAGAAGATCAAAATGCAAATTGTCTGATTGTCTTCTATAAAATGTAGATCACATTACAAATTTAACCTAGAGTAATATTACAAACCTTAGCAAAGCATAGCAAACTAAGTTAAACAAAACACACTTCAGAAAGCACAAATGAATATTGATAAAACATTATATCATCCAAAGGCCTTGTCCTTGGTTTTTCATGATCCTACTTAATTTTAACTGCAATATTCTTTTTTTTTTTGGCTTTTTTTAAAAAGATTTTATTTTTATTTATTTTTAGAGAGAGGGGAAGGGAGGGAGAAAGAGAGGGAGAGAAACAGCAATGTATGGTTGCCTCTCACATGGCCCTCACGGGGACCTGGCCCGCAACCCAGGCATGTGCCCTGACTGGGAATCGAACTGGGACCGCTTGGTTCCCAGCCCGTGCTCAATCCACTGTGCTACACCAGCCAGGGCTTAACTGCAATATTCTTAAACATGAAGGAAAACCTTGACCGGGGTTATGGAACTAATATTTCTTAGTGAAGAGTGCTTTTACTTGTGGCTCACACATTTTATTTTATTTTATTTTATTTAAAGAAGTAAGTATTAAGTACTACTCAGCACTATGCTGTGTGAGTTGCAGGACATAAAGTAAAACAAGATTCCTTTCCTGAAAGGGAAATGCAGGCTAAGAGATAAGATGCAAACCAATGATCAACAATGTCATACAAAGCCCTGCTGCCCTGATGCCAATGGGAAGACACCGAGAATTCCACAAAGCAAAACGTGAAGTCATTCTGTGAATGTCTGCGCTTACCGTTTCTTGCATAACGCGACCTAACAAATAGCTGTGGTCTAGCTTCCATCCTACAGGGCCTTCAAAGAGAGATTCTTACTTTCTACTTTTTTTCATTTCTGTATTCCTTAAAATAATTCTATATTTATGAAGCTTTTATACTCACAAAATTCTTTCTCTCTCTGGAAAGACTACACGCATACACACCCTAAGGAAGTACTGGGTTGGCCAAAAAGTTCATTTGTTTTTTCCCAGAAGATGGCTCTAGTAGCGCTTACTTGTCTGGAATGGCATTCAAAACAGTTTTGTTAGATTGTATTGTGACAGCTGTCATATCAGTGTGCATTTAAAACAAAACATCAAAATTGGTGAATTTTTATGTAGCCATTTTAATATTGAAGATGGAAGAAAATATGCAATATTTTCAGCATATAATGCGTTATTATTTCAAGAAAGGTAAAAACACAACTGAAACACAAAAAGAAAAGATTTGCACAGTGCATGGAGAAGGTGCTATGACTGATCAAATGTGTCAAAAGAGGTTTGCAAAGTTTCATGCTGGAGATTTCCTGCGGGACAATGCTCCACTGTCAGGCAACCAGCTGAAGTTGACAGCAATCAAATCGAGATGCTATTTGAGAATAATCAACAATACACCATGTGGGAGATAGCCAACATACTCAAAACATCCAAACCAAAGTTACTGGTGAAAATGAAAAACGCCTTTTATTTTACAGAAAAAACTAAATGGACTTTTTGGCCAACCCAATATATCAGCCCCACACCCTGAAGTCCGTGTTATAAAGTAATTTTAGAAGCTTCAGTATTTTAAAAAAATGGTTAAAATGCAATTGAAGAAATGGAGAGCAGATTCAGTGGTGGCTGAGTGTCAGGAGGGGGATGGGGACTGAGAGCAGCTATGAAAGTGTAACAGGAGGATCCTCGTGGAGGAAGAGCTGCTCTGTATCTTCACTGTATCGATGTCAATACCCCGGTTGTGATGCTATATTGTGCTGTTGCAAGATGTCACCACTAGGGGAAACGGGGTCAAGTGTAGAGGGATCTCTCCATGTTATTTTTTACAACTGCATATGAGCCCAAAATTATTTCAAAAGTAAAGTTTAATTTTAAAATGACAGCAACATTACAACTAATTGACTAAAATCAGAATTCATGAGCTCATACTGATATAAATAATTAAATAAGAGAGGACAAATTTTTTTTCTCACAGTAGAGAGCTAACTAATGCATTTTTAAAGAGAAAAGAAATTCACTTGGCAACCATTAGTGTCATGATTAATTCATCCAAGCAATATCAATGGATCCTGAAACTAGATGTCAAAAGTTGATGAGGAACAGAATTATTTCCCACAAAACCCTTATTATAAAGGGGGGAAAAGTAGTTTTTCTCACAGTGGAGAAACCTGGCAGAATCACCTTAAACAAGCAATCAAAGTTAACGTCACTAAATAAAGGGACAAGTCAACATCATGTGCTGCCCTCCGGATGCAGTGAGAACCACAACCACACTTTTTCTGTGTTATTTTGTTCAAGATAAACAGCGTGATTCTAATCTTGAAGAAATATCAGACAAACGTGGGTTGAGGGACATTCTATAAACTAACTGACCTGTGCTCTTTAAATGTCAAGGACATGAAGGTCAGGAAAACACTGAGGGGTTGCCCAAGATGAAAGATTTAAGAGATAAGACAACTAAATACAACCAGTAATCCAAGGAGGGATTCTTCTGCTGTAAGAAACATTATTGGAAAAAACAGGTTAAACTCGAATGGGGTCTGTGAACGACGTGTTAGTTTATGCATCCATGTTAACGGCCTGATTTTCATGATTGCCTGTCTTTGCCTGTAACAATCACTCAGGATTCAAGGGTGACGGGCCACCATGCCGGCAACTTATAAATGGTTCGGGGAAAATGTTCTATAAATCCAGCAAACTTTTCTGTCAGCTTGAGATCGTTTCAAACTAAAATTATGTTTATTATTAAAAATGCAGTTGTGATTACTTGCTCTGCAGTTTAGCACTCAAGAGATGATAGTGTCCCTAATTTCTCTCTCTTCTTCCAATAAACAAATGGTAAAATGAGGATAGCCTGATTGAAAATGGGGTTTTCTAAAATAGGTTGGCACACGTTTTCCGTCAAGGGTCAGACAGTAGATATTTTAGAGGCTGAGGAGCAGGCTCGGCTGCAGTCCTTCAGCTGTGCTGTGGTGGGACAAAAGCAGCCACGGACAAAACCTGACCTAGTGAGCGCGGCTGTGCTCCAGGAAACCTTCATTTACAGACACTCACATTTGAATTTCACATCATTCCCACGCATCACAAATATTCTTTTTCCCCAATCAACCCATCCCTACCACATTAGCCATACAAAAACAGGTAGATTTGGCCAGTGTGTCTAAGTTTGCCAACCTCTGCTTTGGATTTAAAGATGGCCTTTACATGCCACATCATTAAACAGATTATCAGTGAGTAATCTATGAACATGAGCACTATAAATTTGAGGGAGAACGAGAGGTTTACTGCGTAGACTGTACAAGGCACAGGAGAACGTTCCAGCATGAATGGTCCCTGCTGGGGAGCCCATTCTGGCTGATCTAGCTCCACCCAGTTCCCCGTCAGAGGGTGCCTGAATCCAAACCAGCCCAACACACAGATGAAGCCCAATCCTACTGAGGGTTGGGGATCAGGAGAAGCTCACTTCGTTAAAAAATAAAAAATGTGTTTCCAAAAGTCTTTACGTAAAAATTTTCTGTTTACCTTGGTACGAAGAGACTTAATAAATACATGTCTCTACAGTTTTTATCTAGCACGAACCACACTCTGGGTTTAAAAAGAAGGGCTAGAAATATCACACATTGACACTTCAGAAATAGAGAGGATAATGGAATAAATTAGAAGATGAAGAGTGTAACCTAAAGCAATAATTAGGAATGAGAATGCAAAAACTAATGACTCACTAATTGTGCGTTAGCTGAATGTAGAAATTATTGGCTTCCTATATGAAAAGGTAATACAGTAATGCTTTCTTATCCTTGGGGATACGTTCCAAGTCCTCCAGTGGACGCCTAAAACCACAGAAAGTACTGAACTCTACATGTTTTTCTTATACATAGCTGCTAATAAAAATTTATACATGAAACACAATAAGCGAGTAACTAATGATAAAACAGAATAGTTATTACAATATGCTGTAATAAAAGTTATATAAATGTGGTCTTTCTCTCTCAAAATATTGTATTTCACAGATTTGGTTTTACCGTAGATCTTAGAAACCTCAGCTTGTGGGGTTTTTTTTTTCTTTCCTTCTTAAGAACTTCCACCTTTTCACTTAAAGGAAGCACATCAGAGCTTCTCTTTGGTGTACCCACAGCACTTCTACTCTTGCACTCTGGGGTCATAATAACCAAAATAAGGGTGACTTGACCATGGTGCTGCGACAGTCCATCTGATAACCAAGATGGCCCCGAAGTGATGAACAGGCTGGGGGAAAGGCGTACTCGGTGCAGAAATGCTGAACAAAGTGGCAATCCATGTCCCGGTGGGATGAAGCGGATCACTCGAGATTTCATCACACTACTTAGAACAGCATGGAATTTATAACTTATGAATTATTTCTGGAATTTTCCATTTATTTTCAGACCATGGCTGACCATGGGAACTGAAACCATGGAAAGTGAAACTACATGGAGAAGAGGGGACTAGAGTATGTGAGCGGTGGATAATTTGTGAAGAGTTCTAAGACATTTGATTTTTTTTTTAAGATTATTTATTTCTTTCTTTTTAGAGAGAGGAGAAGGGAGGGAGAAAGAGAGGGAGAGAAACATCGATGTGTGGTTGCCTCTCATGCGCCCTCTATTGGGGACCTGGCCCACAACCCAGGCATGTGCCCTGCCTGGGAATCGAACTGGTGACCCTTTGGTTCTCAGGCCAGCGCTCAGTCCTCTGAGCCACACCAGTCAGTGCCTAAGACATTTGATTTCTAAAAAATCTTAACATCCACCTAAATGTAAACGTACAGAATTCTCTTTGAAATATTCATTAAGACATTCATTTGAACAAACATTTTATCATTTTCCAACATCTCAGCAATATATTGAAAAGAATATAATTAGCATATAACTGGAAGATACCTACCATTTTTATCTCATTACTAAATCTATAAGCATTAAGACCATGTGACCTTATAAACTCCTAGAGTTTTTCATAAGCCATCATAAAGGTCTTATAAAATCAACATTTTTCCCCAAAGAAACTCACTCTGACAGTTATACTATTGAAGTAACATAATGTCCCCCAGACTTTAACGCAACATAGAGTGGACACTGGAAAGACTTATTACTCAGATTGAAAACAGCAGTTCTGAGCTGGGGAAGCACATGGTGGGAGCTTCACCTCAGGCGTCGGAAGCCCTTGTGGCAGGGAAGTAGAGAAGGCCACAGGAAGAAAGGCGCCATACAATGCAAACCAAAGACTTGAACAAGAGAATAGCACTGACCAGAACCACACATTGCCAAACACTGATTGAGAAGGATTTATTAAGATCCAATTAGTATGTTTTTAATGTCAAATATCACCTTCAGAATACATGCACATGAGTAAAAGTCCAAGTTCATTTCTTTCACTTCCCATATAAAATGTTCTGCATATTGTCTAAAGTATGTGCAAACACCTTTCTGCTGACAGGTTACCCATATTCTCTTCACTTTGGGCACTTCACACGTCTGCCCTCTGTTCCAATGGTGACTATGCACGGACTTCCCCCTCCCCAGACAATCATCTCCTTCTGGACATCTTCCTCTTAAACGTCCTCCCGACTTTCCCAGACCTGCTTCATGACTGACTTCACTGGTTACTTATTACAACAAACTGGTGCAATCACTAGTTTTCCTAGAGAATGAGTTAAGTAGGTATCACCTAATATGGCAGCAGTCTATCTGGGGTGATTCTGAGAGAATACACAGTATCCAGTCACATATTGACACTCAACCAATTTGAAGGGTCCCAAGATACTTAATATGACGATCCTTTATTCACTTGGCACATTTGATTTTGCATTTTCTTGAATTCTATTGATACATTAGAGGTATGGCTACCAAGAGCTGAATAATTGGTCCCTCCAGCAAAATTTGGAATTGCTATTTGTATGAATTAGGGTATCCTGGTTATTTGTGCCAGTTGACTGTTTCTAGTCCATCTTGTTCTATATATAAAAAAAAAAAAGTCACTCTAAGCTAACCACTGGACTTCCTTTGTAAAAAGGTAATTTAATTGGCTTTCCTCACAATTGTCACCCATGAGGTGCAAAGCAGGAAATCCCTTTTTATAAAAGGTATGAGTATAAAAAGACATTTCACATTAAAAAAAAAATCCTTCATGGGAACATGTCCTAAGTAAATAATCAATTATATGGACAGTTTTATGTACATAAAATTTTTGCAACATCACTTATAATAATGAAAATTGGAAATAACCTAAGTAATCAACAATATGGAAATGGTTAAATAAACTGAGTTGCACCCATTACATGGAATATTATATAGCCATGAAAATTATGTTTTTGTAATATTTTTAACTCCATAGGATATTACATATGGCAATTCTGTAGTGAAAAAAAATCTGGTTATAAAATTGTTTACAGTATGATCCCAATTATATAAAAAGGCATATAGTATCTATATATAGGCATACACGGGGAGGGGAGAGCTGTTAATGGTGGTTACCTCCGGGTTGGGATATTATCAGTAATTATATTTTCTGTTTTATACATGTCTGCATTTTTCAAGTTTTCTACAATGACTATGTATTATTTCATAATACAGAAAAACACAGACTATTTAAAAACTCCTCAGATGTACTAATAATTAGAATGTACTTGATATAAATATGTGGGAACAATATTACTGTGCATCTTCTATGACTTTTTTAGAGTACATATTATTTTGATAATAAACTTACATCCCATTTTTGTTTTATATGTGTTACAACAGTTTAATAAAAGGTAATATTGTGATTAGAGTATTGTTTGTTTCAACCTAAACAAATACCGCCTTTGACATCTAGGTTCTTCTATTTTCTAGAAGATTTAAAATTAATACCCTTTTATCTTTTTAAGTAAGGCATACTGCATACATACATTCCATGCATGCTTTCTAAAAAAAAAACAATTCTAATTTACAGTTTTCCTACATAAGGAAAAAAATGAAGTTATGGTAGTTTCAAAACAGTCTATAGTCTTATCCATCACGAGCATGCTGATAGGCATAAACATGTTTATTAATGAAATGTATCCTTTAAAAACAAAATAAGGAAGTCTATATGTAAATGAAGTTGTGGATTCAATTAGTCAGAATTTACTCTGACCTGCACCGAGCCACACAAAACCTTTTGAAGTCTGATTAGTGTAGTCTATCTAAACAGACACTCCAGCGTCTATTTAGAAACTCCATTATAAGGTCTCTGCTTTCTAATTTCAGAAGGAATGGGGATCCAGATGAGGTTTGTCACATGAGCTAATTTTCAACATACATCAAGTCTTGCTGAGTCTAGGAACAAATACTGCCATTGGTTAGTGTTTAAGTACATGAGTTTGTTTTTCCTCTCTCTGACACCCCACACCTGGCCCTGGCATTTAGGTGGGGGGAGGCTCTTCGTCCCTCAATAGACGATGGCTGCCTTCTTCACTTCCGTTCTAAACCATGGAGTGGTCGTTGCTGTGAACTCCGGCCAAGATGGTGTGGTTGAGGGAGGAAGCCGAGCGGTCGGAGCCCTCCGTGGGGCCGCTGGTGTTCTCACTGCGCTGGCAGCAGAGGATCTGCCTAAAGGTGGCGCTCATCTCCTTGTCGCGGTAGGAGTAGATGATGGGGTTCATGGCCGAGTTGAACTCGGCCAGCAGGAGGAAAAATTTCTCGTAGGCCAGGACATCACATTGTGGGCAGCACACGTCGAGAAGCAACAAGACCAGTCCAGGAGTCCAGCAGATGATGAAGGCACCTACAGGGACAGGGATGGAGATCAGGAGGATTTAAAAAATAGAGAACAAACAAACAAACAAACAAACAAAAATATATGTATGTATATAATTATGAAGCAAGCAACCATAAGGTGAAATAATTTCAGTTTAATATAAAAATACTGAAATTCAAGGCCACCAGATCACCATCTGAAATCAAGTGTTCATAGTCTGAATAATCAGAAAAAGTTTTAATGATGGTAAAATAACCAACTTAATAAAGCCTTATTAATGCAAGCCCTACTAAAACTGGGTATTTGTGAGACATTTATGATAATAATTACTTTGAGCAAAACGCAGAGTTGCTAAGCAACTAAGACATGAAAAACTGCATCCGGGTGACACACCTTGACGCTTAAAGAGGTGCGGTTCTTAACAGCATAAGATTGTTTTCGGGCAAAAGATCAGCACTGTAACTGATGTTTCTTAATATTTAATGAAGTCCCAGTTCCTGGATTCGGGTAGACTGGGCTCACATCCTTGCCCTGACGTTTACTAAACTGGGTGAACTTTGACAAATTTCTTTTCATACCTCAGTTTTTTCCTCTAAAAATAACGATTACCTTTACTTTATTAGCTCTGTTGTGAGGCGTAAATGAGGGCTGAGAAAAAGTCACTCAGCAGACGTCCGCAGCAACGAGAATATTGCTCAGACCTGCCCAGGAGCATGAACCTCTTCGGAAACAGCAATTTCCAACGATAAGATGTTTGTTTACTTTTATTTTCACTCAACAGTCACTTAAGTGGTGCTTTTCTATATGGTTTTTGAATATGAACCCATTTAATCCGCACAGCAGCCACATGAGATAGAGACTATTCTCCCATTCTGCAGATGAAGAAACTGAGACCGAGGAAAGTTAAACAACTTGCTCAAAGCCATGATACTAGAAAGTGGCGGACAGGAGACAAACCCCAGAGTTTCTGCTTTTAGTGGCTGAATCCAGATTTCACGTTCCAGAAAATACTGTTGTGTTCCCATTTCTTGAAATTAATAAAATTAAATATTTTAACCCAAATTTGATGCTTTAGATGTTTTACCAATTTAGATCAACTTTATTTATTCTCTTTCTTCCCCAACTATTCTGAACAATTAAGAGTTTACTATAACTGTAAAAGGCATGGAGATATAGGTTATTTTCTTCATTCCAGTTCTTCAGTTCCTAAAATCCCTCGTTTGGCTTCCAGGGAAAACGGAGGTGCTGAAACAGCATTCCCATCTCCCACGGCGTTACCCTAGGTTGACCTAGGGTCCTCAGCTAACAGAACGGGCGCCAAAAGAATGGGTGGGCACTGTCACGTCCCATTCAATCTCTCCCACATGTGTAACAAGCTACACACGGAGCAGACAGCAAATAGAGACGATCCCAGAAGAGCTTCTGAGTTTTTACATTTAAATGGCTCTGGCCTAGGTGGACGCGGGCTTGGAGTGGGGTGGTGGTGGCCTTGGACTCGCCTCAAGGAATGAGTTTCACAAAATGTAAACAAACAAGATTTAGTCTCCAAACAGCCCAGTAGTGTTGAATGTGAGCTTTCTTTTTTGAACCTTTTTAGCAGAGAAATGAAAATAAAGACAGAAGGAAAGTATTCCTGTAAAGTTCTTTGTCCTAAAACACAAACGTGTATTGGTTTTAAACCGTGATTCAACTTTGAAAACTGTCCAAGGTGCTTTATTTTCTAATAAATACAATACCTTAACTTTCCTTAGAGAGAAAAAAAAATATTTCAAATATCAGGAGGTAAGAGCCAAGAAGCTATTTGAACTTCAAATAAATTTGCTAATAAAGTATTTATTCCAAGTCCTCACACTGCCTTGCTCAAAAACCACTGAGAAAGCTAAACATAAAGGAAAATCAAAGGAATGCCTCTTGAGTTTCCGAAATGATGCATTATTCATTGAGGAGCCAGGAAGGGAATTTTTCCCAGGGAGGAAAACGCTTGGATGGAACATGCATGGTCCCATTATTCCATTTACTTGGGGACTAAAACATGCAAGTCCTTCATGAATGGGACAGCATTCTTTCAAGTTTCCTTTTCCCTTCCTTTTATCAAAGCTCTAATTGAACTCAAATTCAGAGCTTGATTAGATACCAGCAACATGCATCTCAATAGATGTATTTGAAACAAAATGATCTTTTGCTCCAGCCAGGCAGTAGAAGGGAAATCCTTATTCACGTGAACTTGCTCAAACTGTGTGACTTTGTTCAAAAATGACAGAAGTCAGATGCAGTCATTTGTTATTTATAATTTCTTCTAATTTTTAAATTCAAGAAGAGCAAGATTTTTTAAATAAAAGCCATGGTCTCATAAACTAGTCCAATGGGTCTAAATTTTAGATCTCTCCCAAAAGATGAATGCAGGGAGCCTTGCTAGACTGGAGACAGGAAGTGGGAAACACCGCGGCCTGACACCAGAGCTAATCTGCATGGACGCTTCATCGAGGAACTTGAAGTCCCCTTCCCTTCGTCTCACTGAAAAGCACTGTTTTCAGTACTATGGTTGGGCCCAACGACACAGTCCCGGCACTGCATTTGGGTCTTCAAGACTTGATTGAGTAATTTAAGGGACTCATAGTACAGGCCTCAAAAAAACAACACCTAAAACCAACCATACAAGTGCTTCCTTCCCTTTCACAGAGGTACCATGGACCAAACTGACCAAAGGATGATGGTGGACTACGTAAGAGGAAGACGGAGCCTGGAAAATCCCAAGGTGATTAGGCTTCTAAACAATAGTGAGTGAATATCATGAAATTAAGCTTCTTCAAATTAGGATTTACCAACAAGCTTCTAAAAACAAAAACTATACCCAAGCCCCTTTAGTAATAAGTAGGTAACCATCATTCAGTCGGGTCATAGTATGCTGTGGACCCTATCAACACAAAATCTGTAGAGACTCAAGCATATACCTAAAAGTCAGGTTGAGAAGAGTAAAAAGAACCTCCATCTCCACATCTGTAAAGTGGACGAGTAATAGCTCCCTGTCTACTCCACGTGGTGCAGCGAGGATCAAGCCGAGATGCAGCATGTAAAGCCCTCTGCACACTGCACGCCCTCCTGCCCAACCTGCACCATGGGTGGCATGCTGGGTAAAGGCCGGTATAACACAGTACAGGGCAGAGTCCCTCCGGGGCAGGACAAGGAGGCATGTTCTGGACCACGAAGACCTGGCATTTCAAAAAGCTCTGACATAACACCATCCTGACTCTAAGAGATTCCTAGAACTTGCACGTGGGTGTAAGGATGACATGAGGGAAAAGTGAGGAAACACATAGAAGAACAGAAGCTCCAAATCATTTTGGAGGTTCTCATGAGTCAACTCAATACCAACCAAGATGGAGAATAAAATAATAAGGTACCCCACAGAAACAGTGCTTTAATTCCAGAATGTTTCTGATGGACGAATCTGCATGGACTAATATAAAACCAGGGAATGGTATGCAACAGCATGAAAGTAAGAGGAAGCACCCGTAGATGATGGTTATTTATTGTAAAGTCAGAAGCAGAAGTGGCAGCAGATAAGATGCCCAAGGTCATGAAGACCTTGTACACGGCCTGGCTCAGACATTTCAAATTTCTCCAGTTCCTCATTGACTCTCAACCCTAGCCACACACTACAATAACCTGCAGAGCTTATAAGAAATAATGATCCTCATCCACCCTTCCTCTTATAAGAGTTTAATTTCATTGGCCTCATTGGTTAGAGTCTCATTTAATAACAACACTGTGACAGAGTGGATGAAGAAAATGATCCAGATAAAAGTGAAGGGAAAAACATCAGATGTTTCCAAATTCCAGAGGAGACATAATGAGAGCCTGAACTGGGGCCGTGACCATGAGGAGAGACGTATCGAAGGAGTACAAAAGTATTCAGGAGATAGACTGCAAGAAATGCACAAGAAAGATGCAGGAGTCTAGGATGACTCCTAGGTTATCCAACCGGGTGAGGGAAGAACGGCGCTCCTTTTCACTGCAGGAGGAGACACAGGACAACGGTTGGCTTTCTGAGATGAGGTGAGGAGAACAGAGATGAGGACCTCAGGTTATGTCTTTAGTTTGCGGTACCTGCAGGATCCGGTGGAGCTGCTTGAAGACATCACGATGGGCCGATGGCAATTTGAATCCCAGGAAAACTGTCTCTAAGCGTGCTGAACAAGAGTAGTTATGTTCTGCATGATTTGCCAAAATTACAAGTCACATGGGGAGAAGGATGTTCAAAAACATATCTGGGTTGGAATAAAAAGCAGAAGTTGCTCTGCCTAGAGCAAGCCTCACTCCTGTCTTACACACTCATCAAGTCCGTCTGTGAGGGCCCCGCTGCCCACAAAGACGGAAGGAGAGGTGCTGGGATGTAGACTCCGAGAGCCGGGAGGAAGGAGGATATTTTGGAGCATCAGGTCACAGCTGCAGAACCTGATCATGTTACCCACCCCACCTTCCCTCACAGGCACACAACCTCATCAGCTGAACAGTGCTTGCCATCTGGTCTCACGATTAGTCTTTTTCTAAAGTGACCTTTCCCTGATGAGTTGTTCCTTGCTTACACTTGGAAAGTAAGAACCAAAGTTGAAGAGCAGAAGTGTCTGACAGAGAAGACCTCTAGGGAGAGAGCCCAAGAGTGCTGATGAAAAAAACAGAAAGCATTTCCAGTCTGGCTGGCAAATTGCGTTTCTACCAAAAAAAGAAAAAAAAAAAAAAGAAAAATCAGACATTCCACAGATCTAAAACAAGGTAAATCACTTCTGCACCAGGGCTGTGTCCAAGTTAATCTCTACTTGGCTTCGCCCTTCAAATGAGAATCTCAGGAACAGACTCTCATTCTCGGGGTTAAGGGTGGGGATCAAGGAGAAGGGGATGGAAATAAATGTTCAAATACATAAACAACTTTTTATTTTGTCCCTAAATTGTATATTTCTCCAGGGCAGCACCTTGGTATCCCAGAATCCAATCTAAATTTAATTCCTTTCTCTAGTTATATAGCGATTTCTGCTATTAAGTTACACATATAAGACCTGGCTAGCTAGGAAATCCTTCTAAATTATACAGTATCATAAAAGGGCCTATGTTAGATAACACATCCCAGAAAAAGCTTATTCTTAGTTAAGTGGTCATTGCAGTGGAAATGCGTGTGAATGATATTTTTGAGAGCCAAGTATTTTTCTCTAAAAGAGTAACCTAGATTGATTATGAAATCTGTTTTCTAGAACATGAAGAACATACAATGAACGCAACTGAGAGAGTAAGTCACTTCTCTCTCAATAGCAATCTCACTTTCCCTAGTTTAGTGCCCAACACTTCCACTTCTTCATGGTCATAGTAAATGTTTCAGACATTTCAAGTTTCGTGCTTTTATTCATTGTGTGATGTACTCTACTCTTTCCATTGCTCCCTGCTGATAGCCACATTTACCTTTTAGAGAAGGGCGTTCACAATATACAGATCCCCAAAGCAGGGTAGAACGCTCGGTATGTGGATTTTCCCGGGTGCAAGTTCCAGCCCCTGTAATACTCTCCAGATCACAGCGCTGGCCTTCCTGTAAAGGAGAATGCCTTCCGGCATTGTATCCTCTCCTCCACGGTAAGCAGTGAGTAGCGTCCGCATACCCGCTCCATATCCTATTGCAGACTCTGAATCTCATCCTGCAACTGCACACTGGAAAGCACACGCTGACGTGGCATGCCTGCCGGCACTGCCTCTTACAGAAGAACATCTGTGCTTGAAAACAGCCAGTAGCCACGACTTCTCCATGGCTGCAACTCCTGCCAAGCAAGCAGTACCTTTTATCTGCCTTTGGCCATAGGTTCCTAACCTAACCAATTCCTCTTCCTCCATGCTTCTTCCCTAAAATTCAGCTTGCACGGAACAGCCAGACTGCGTAAGTCAATTCACAGTATATCACTTTCCTGCTTAAAATCCTACAAAGGCTTCCTGTTTGAAATCCTTGCTGTGGTCCCTAATGCCCCCACCAGACCAGACTCTGCAACTTTATCTCTTTCCACTCACCTCTCATTCACTGGGTTCTAAGCACACACACCAAGTAAGTTCATTTCTGTCTCAGGACATTTGCATTTATGGTTTCTTCACCTAGGACTGCTCTTTCTGTAGATCTTCCCATCTACTTTGCTTACCACAAAATCTACCCATGACTGCCCTAGCTAAAGCAGCCCCTGCTCCCCCACTACATTATTCCACTTTACCATCTTCATATCCCTTATCTATACCCAAATGATCTTCTTTTAATTTAACCGTTATCGTATTTTTCCCGTTACCATTTAGTCCCCTTATAATCCCCTCCCCCACCAAATTATCTTATTTATTGGTTTACAAGTTTATGTTCTAGCTTCCCTCAGTGAGGATGTAAGCTTCGGAAAGGAAGGAAAGCTATCTCTTTCCTGTCTGTATCTCCAGCATCTGGAACAGTATCCGGCCTGCAGCGGACACTCAATATATCTTCAGCTGACTGGTCTGGCAAGTCACAGCTAAGTGCCTACTAGACATATCCAAAACAAGAAAAATTAACTAGTTGAAAAGTCATTAAATTCTGTTTAGAAAACCAATATTAACCCCGACAGTGTGCAAGGTCTTTGAATGAGAGCCATGAGACCTCCAAAGGGACATACAGTGGACCCCACATGCAAAAATCTCAATAAATATACATTTGTTGCTGTAGCATAAACTAGCCTGTTGTTACTACTACTGATGGGTGTCAGATTATCTATGGAATCTACTAAACTCTAGAGAACCAGCTGGGGTCATGAATGAGGGCAGAGATGGCATTAGTCAAGTTGCTGCTATAAGAGTGGTGCAGTAAGGTGATGCTACCCCATCAGACCCTGGACTCCACAGTCTCTGCCTGGAAAAATTACTAACGGTCCCACACGCCTTTGTGTTAATCCCTCAAGACTCCAAGTTCCATGCAGGGCTGGGAAATCATGATGAAGTCTCATATCCATGCTCTAGTTATCAGAGAATGGGGAGAGAGGAAACATCCTACCATCCAGCATGTAATGTCTGACCACTTTTTAAAATACAAAGGACAGTCCTAATAATTTATCAGCAAAATCGATGTTCATTCATAATGTTAAGTTTGAATATTCACAAGACTTTTTCGAGTGCCATACTTGCATTTTTTGGCAGGAACACAAACTTGCAAGTTATTTTCATACATTTACATTCTGATAACTTGTAATACAGTTTATTGAAAAGAAACACATAATTTATGAGAGGATGATAAGGATAATTCTCATTAACTATCAATAACTCTCAATAACGGTCTGTCAACTGCTTTCCTTACAGCTACTGATATCTAAATGATGGCATAAAGCTAATTTCTTGAATTGTTATGCCGTTTTTCCAATAGAAAGTTTGAGAAATACAGAACAACGTAAATAGACATCACTCAGAGCCCTGAGCTATAGCACTGATGGGTGTGGCTCAGTCGGTTGGACATTGTCCTGCAAAATGAATCCCAGTCAGGGCACACGCCTGGATCACAGGTTCAGTCCCCAGTCAGGTGTGTACAAGAAGCAACAGATCGATGTTTCTCCCTCTCTTTCTCCCTCCATTCCCCTCTCTCTAAAAATAAATAAATAAAATCTTTTAAAAAATAAAAAATTGTAGAAGTCATTTATAGTAATGCAGTCTAGAGATGCGTCAGTATATAATCTTGTACTCTTAAAATGCTGCTTCTTTTAATTCTAAATCTGTGCCTTTTTCCTAACTGCATGTAAAATTAACATTGAAAGGTTATATATTAGTGATGGGTAAGAGAGGATTACACAATCTAATTTTTCATTTTCAGAAACATGTTTTTGTTCAGATTGGTGTTTTTATACAGCAGTGTGTACTAATTTGATCATTGCAATATCCTCTTGATTCTGTGAGGATATGAATTATAAATTCTTTGACACTGCTTTGTGTTTCCTATACTACCTGTTTCCCTGTAAGACGCTGCATTACATACAAATGCAGGCACGGGGCATCTTGTTTCAGGGGACGTCTGCTCATTTTGTAGGAGACTATCCTGGAGGGGAGATGCCCTGAGAAGACATGACAGTCAGGTGCCACCAAGACCAGCTTTTTCCTATCCCGATGCCCTCTACTGAGTAGGCAAAATGATATATTGGATAATCATTTTGAGGGAGAGGTTTGCTCCTCTGAATGTTCTTACATGCAACTAGAAAAAAATGAAGCTGCGATAATGCTCAAACAACATGGAAGTCGGATGGCCATCTCCTTAGTTCTAAATGCTAAGAAATCAAGAGAACTAACAAACGAAAGGTGCACAGAGTTATATGTCCTTACAAACCGCCCCCCCCCACACACACACACACAGACACACACTCACTCCAACAGCAGCTAGTGTTCTTCTGGCCCAGCGCATGACCCCTGAGGTCTCCGTGAGGATACAAAACAGGAAACGCTTGGAATTTACTTTCAACAAAACCAAACCATGGTAAACCATGTTATGGTGGGTCACTGCCTTTACCCTTTGTCCCTAAATATGTTTCCTGATTTCTATTCAGTTCTGTCTTAGGGTGAACTGAAAAACAGCACTTCTCCATATGCCTACCCAAGCATGTCATCATGGGCTCCTACCACTTTAAAATGAGATGTATTTTAAACTTAGGAAAAAATATAATTTATGTATATGCACACATATGCTATATAAATGCATATGTGTTGTGTGTGTGTGTGTATATATCCCCATACCCATATACACATTCAGAACAGTCATAGTATTTAAGTAGCTTAAAAAACAGCATGGTATTTATTTCCTTTCACATGCAGTAGGCTATAAGACCCAACCAAAAAGTATAATGCTACTTACACACTCTTATATAGAAAATAATTCACCATTCTCAGAATAGTTAAATCTTTTAAATCACTCCTAAGCCTAGTGATAGACTGCAAACTTTTTAAAAAGCAAATTTCCCCCTTATTTTAAAAGTCTTAGGTCTCACAGAAAATCAATACTGTCAACTTCAGACCAACAGCATCTAACTCGGAAAGTGATACTAAACGTATTGCATGACTGCAGTCCAGCTGTTTCCAAGGAGATCTGAATAATATTTATCCCTTTAAAAGGATAAATGAAATTCCCCCAAGGAATTTTTTTCCCTAGCAAAGGTTTACCATAAACAGGGAATTTATAAGTAGTTTTGCAACATATTTAATTTTCAGCTGTGAATGAAGATTGTCCCCAAATGATATAAGTCTAAACAAGTACAATAATCCAGATGAAAAAAATCACAGAATATAGCTGATGACAGATTCCTGTGGATTTTATTCTTTGCAGTTCATGAACTACTGGCATGGAGCAACAAGATCGGTATTACTCAAAAGACAAACTTCAAGGACAAAGAAACGTAGTGGAAATTTCATTTATAACTCATTTTTTTACTAACAGAAGGGAAAAAATTAATGTAATCCAACAGCAAATCCAGACAAATTTGTGAGATAGTCCCGCAACCTAAAAAATGTTTATTTAAAAAATTATATGTGTGTGTGTGTGTACTTCTTAATGGCCAAAAGACATGAAAAGAAGAAGAACAAAAATTGTAAATATGATCATTCTTTTTGAGATTGGCTGTACCTCCTAATGTCCTGGATTGATATTTACGAAGCACAGACTCTTGGCGGAATGGGGAAGATACAGTGTGTTCTGCTACAATATGATAGCTGTGTGCCGAAGGTATCTCCCCTTATCAAAAACTTTCATTAAAAATGTTTTTAAAGGCAGAAAAACAATTACTCAAGTGGGAGGTGTGTATTTAGGCTAAAGAGTTCCAAATTCAAAATCAGCAACATATTTTTCTACATGAATTTCAATTATTTTAACTACAAGTTCAGAGTAAAATATTGGTTACTCAAAACTAACAATACTAAGTATCACAAAGCAAGTTCTAATACATAAATCCTGAACGAAAGTCAATCGGTCCTAAAGCCGCCAAAATAAGCTGCAACAATATTACCTCTGGGAATTTATCCTCTCCAGTCACATACAATACAATTATGCAGGTACAAAGAATTCTTTGTGGCATTCTTTATTTTTAAAAATTGAAAATAATCTAGGTAACCATAAGCAGAGACGTAAAATAAATTGTTGTGTTCATAAAGTAGAATCCTATTCAACTTTTTAAACTGATGAAGATGTTCTACCCTGACTGGTAATAAATGATCTCCAATATATGTT
This sequence comes from Micronycteris hirsuta, assembly GCA_004026765.1. Classification (NCBI taxonomy): domain Eukaryota; kingdom Metazoa; phylum Chordata; class Mammalia; order Chiroptera; family Phyllostomidae; genus Micronycteris; species Micronycteris hirsuta. The sequence goes on from PVJI01001376.1 coordinate 27,332, forward strand.
GCCAAGTAAAACAAATAAGACATAGACGAAAGCTGGTTGAACCACCGCCACCAAAAACGATGTGTACTCGCAATCACAGAGGCCCCAGAGTCAACCCCAAATGAAGTTAATAATTCATTTAAAATATACATTAAATGTTTTACTTTACCTTAAAGTAGCAGTTTGTATTCATTTATCAACCTTTTACTGTGGAGCCAGGCTTCCACTTTGAATGAGGGCCTGCTAACTGGAGCTCTGCAAGATCTTCCAAGCAAAGCCACACCAATAAGGCATCACGTAGTACTTCCAAATTGGCTCTTAAAAAGTGGACTTAGAACTTAAAAGTTTTGTAAAGCAATTTGATTGTAAAAACATTGTAGATTTTTTTATGGTTTTCTCCAAATTTATAGTTGTGCTCACCAGCAAATTTAAAGCAATCTCTTTTTGCAACTTGCCTTCACTGGATATTTAACAAATTCTTCACCTTAGTTGTCCCAGAAATACTACCTCGTTGCACTCATTTTATTAGAAAATGTAATATTTAGCTAGTTACATCATTTATACAATAACCTGGCATAAGCATCTTTAGGAGCAAAAACAGTTGATTCTTGGTAACTGTCAAGAGCCCTAAGGCTATAGTCTACTAATCTTTTTCTTTTCTTTTTCTTTTTATTCATCTAAATACATGAGTGCAAACTATACGCCAGATGCTATTCTAGGTACCGGAAACACCACAGTGAAAGTCTCTCCCTTCATTGAGCTCAGGTTCTAGGAGGTGTGTGAGTGACAACTAACAGAACATATATGTGAAATATTGCTTAGACGGTATCATATTTGAAGACGATGGAAGGGCAACTGTGGAGAGAAGCTAGGGGCTCACAGAGTAATCCAGACAAGAGATGGTGGTGTCTTTAACACGAGAAAGTGGTGGTAACAGACGCATGATGATGGCAAAACTGATATAAGTTGCTGCTAATAGGCTGGGTGTTGGGGAGAGAGAGGGGTCAAGGAAACCTGTAAGTGACTGAAATAAAGGACTCAGAGACAAGGAAGCCATAGATGACAGTTCAGTGGAGAATGGAAGCCTGACTGGGGTGAATTCAAGAGCAAACACAAGACAACTCAACACCAAAACAAAACAAAACAAAACAAAAAACCTAAAAAAACCCATTAAATAATGGGCAAAGGACTTGAACAGATACTTTTCCAAAGAGGACGTACAGATTGCCAACAAACAGATGAAAAGATGCTCAGCGTCACTAATCATCAGAGGCTGCAAATGAAAACCATAATGAGATATCACCTCACAACTGTCAGAATGGCCATAACAATAAATCAACAAACAAGTGCTGGTGAGGATGTGGGGAAAAGGGAACCCTAGTGCATTGTTGGTGAGATGCAGATTGGTTAAGCCACTGTGGAAACAGTATGGGGTTTCCTAAAAAATTTTAAAAATGGAACTGCTTTATGATACCACTTCCGGGAATATATCCAAGAAAACCTGCAACACTAATTTGTAAGAATATAGGCACCCTAGGTTCACTGCAGTATTGTTTACAATAGCCAAGATCTGGAAACAGCCCGGGTGTCCATCAGTAGAGGAGTAGATAAAGAAGCTGCGCTATGTTTACACAATTCAGTACTACTCAGCCACAAAAAACACAAAAATCTTACCTTTTGTGACAGCATGGGTGGACCTGGAGAGTATTATGCTAAGTGAAATAAGCCAGTCAGAGAAGAACAAATACCATAGATTTCACATATATGTAGAATCTAACGAATAAAATCAAATAAAAACAGATTCATAGATACAGAGAACAGACCAACAGTTGCCAGAGGGGAGGGGGGCTGGGGGGCTGGGTGAAAAGGTGATGAGTTTAAGCAAAAACAAACAAACTTACAGACACAGACAATAGTACGGTAATTACCAGAGGGAAGAAGCGGTGAGGCAGGTAGAAGATGGTAAACAGGAATGTGATGACGGAAGGAGATTTTTCTTTGGGTGGTGAACACACAATACAATATACAGATGATGTATTATAGAACTGTACACTTGAAACCTATATAATTTTATTAACCAATGTCACCCCAGTATATTCAATACATTTCTTTAAAAAGAGCAAACAAGAGAAATTGGATATTACAAGTATAGACAATGCTTTTAGGCAGTTTTGTTGTAAAGGGAATATGAGAAAAGGGGCTATAGGCATGAATGATGTTTCACAAAGCTTTCATAAACAATCAAGTCGGTGAAGAGAAAGTTAATAATAGAGCTATACTACGTGTGTATGTGTGTGTATCCCACACACATATATGCTCATATATGTAGAGACTATTTTTAGAATGCTATACCAGAAATCGATTACTGTCAATTATATGTAAAGAGTGTACTATAAATATGTGCAGTTTGTTATATGTCAGTTATACTTCAGCAAAGGGAAGAGGACAAAGGTGAGAAGAGGAGAGAGAGGAGGTTGAGATGAAGAAAGAGACTGACCAAGACTAGCACCAACCATCTTTAGTTTCTTCTTCCTGTCTGTTGAAAGGCCGCGTATGCCTGGCCTGCTCAAAGCCACGCAGTAAGCTCCGTGGTGCAACCTGTGTGCGGGGAGGCCCTGGGTGGTCCAGCAACGTCTGGCTGGTGGTCAGCTTTTAGGTTCAGGAATGCAATGCTAGCAAGCCCTTTTGGCTGCAGAACTAAATCTTATTGGTATTAAATATGATATTGATATCTTAAAAAAACAGCTAGCAGACCGAGAAAGATTTATAGTGTTTCTGTAAATGACAGAATGAGAAATAAATCAATGGACACACCCAACTGTTGACAGAGGAGTCACTTGACCATCTTCTTGGAGGGCCATTTGGCGATATCTAAATTTAAAATCCACCTAACAATTCCACCTTTAGAAATGTATCATCCAGAAATACTTGAAACAGCATGTAAAATTATAAATACAGAATGCTCAGTGCAGCAATATTTGTAATGGTAGAAAATTACAAATCTAAATATCCACCCATATTATAAATAGTGGAGTAATAAACAGCCATCACGACAGACTGACATTGCTCTACTATATTTACCCACGTGGGGAGACAGCCAAATTATACTGTCTGTAGTTTCAACACGCATCATATCCCACTTATTTTATAAAATTGTACCTTTATGCACATGCACTCTGCAAGCATTATAAAAAGTGTCGAAGATTACACAGCAACTGGTTAGCAGCAGTTACTCCAGGAGGCCAGGGGTAGTAGTGTGGACTTTAAATGTTAATGTAAACGTTTTTGTAAGTTTCATGTTTCTTTTAATAAAGAGCATGTCTCACTTTAATAATTAAGGAAACAGGTGACAATATCCAGGCATTGTTCCCATGGGCACTCAGGAGGCTAGCTGGAGGGGAGAAAGAAGACCAAGGTTCTCCAGAGATAAAATTTCTTTTAAGCTCCCAGGCTGTGTGATGTGGAGGATTTTAAGGGTATACATTCATATTTTATGGGAGAATAGAGACAGACCTGAGGTTACATGCTGTTTCTTTCCCTCACTAGTTGTTTGACCTTGGACAAGTTATTCCGTTTTCTGAACCTCAATTTCCTGTCACTTGGGGACACAATCTCCTTTCAGAACTACCGTGAGGACTGCGTGAGACGCTGTGGGAGGAATACAAAGCACAGGGCCACCTCACAGGCTCCCCTCATTTCTTTCTTTCTTCTTCAGGGAAAACCAAAGAATAAATCCGTAAGAAATACCAATATTTGGGGTGAACTATTATCGGTTCTCCCAGCTGAGGGCTGCAGGCCCTGGCGCACTCTCGCTCCAGCCCACGGCGACCACCAGGCCGCCCTCCTTGGGTCTCAGAAGCCTCCGAAGGTACCACTAGCGGGCCCCCGATGACCTCTCAAATTCCAGGGTCAGTGCCCTTTCTGCGTTAAGTTGAAAATAAACTGAGTACGTATCTTCTTTTACTTTCTTCCCTTTAGTCCGTATCTCATTTGAAGAAGGATTTGAAGTACAAGACAAAATTATAAAAAGTTTCGATGATCTTTGATTTTGCTATGCTGTGCGCAGCAGGAAGCAATTTCTAAAGAGCGATGGGCTGTACACCGCTGCAGCGTTCTGCAAAGGGACTGTCATGGCTTGGGAGAGCCCGGGAGCGGTGACGCGCTCCTCTGAGCACGCTCAGGGCTGTGGGGCAAGGGCGGCTGCCCGCAGCCCAGGCACAGCCAGTAGAGGTTCTGGGCAGCTTGCTCCAACTGTCTCTGACGCAGACGCTGGGGCCTGGCCACTTGGCAGTGTGGGTCCCAGGATCAAGAAAGGGAGGCCCGAGTGCCTCCCAGCCAGGGCCTAACGTCTTCCGGGCTGGGAAACGGGGTGAGACTGACTTGTTTTCAATGACAGGGCCTGACCCAGGCGAGATGTTTGAGGAAAACAGATAAGGCAGCGAGGGAACTTCAGGCAGTGGACGCAGGCCTTGCATTTCTGCTTTTCACAGCTTACAGCTTAGGAAGGGATGGTGGGGACTGTGAAGCCAGTGCAAGCGCCGTAAGCACCAAGCGTGGGGTGCTCAGCTGTGGGTGTGTTCCAGCTACCTCTGCAGGATCGGACCCCACCCTCCTGAAACAGTTGGGCTGCTGGGAAAGAGCCAGTGCTGAGAGAATTTCGCAGCAGCCTAGTTTTGGCTGAAGGGGAAAATACACACACAGAGATAAAACAAAAAATAATTTTCCTAAAACATAGAGTAGCAACAACACAGAACCAAATCCAGTCTACAGGGGGTTTGTGCTTGCTTTGTGAGGAATGGGAAGGGAACCTTTGGACCACTCTGGATATTTCTCTTTTCTTACCACATTTACCCACCCATTTTATACATATATTTCTCTCTCTTTTTAATCCTCACCCAAGGATATTTTCCTGATTTGAGAGAGAGAGAGAGAGATGAAAGAGAAACATGGATTGGCCTCTTGCAAGTGCCCCCACCAGGGATGGAGCCTGCAGCCTAGGTTTGTGCCCTGACTGGGAATCACACCCACAAAATTTTGGTGTATGGGACGATGCTCCAACCAGGGAATGGACAATGAGCAACCTGGCCAGGGCCCATTTTGTATATGTTTCTTAATCAAAGATCTTAATCAGATCCAGTTTACAGAGGGAAAACTTTTCTTAGGGAAGACATAAACTGTATTGGTTCATTTGCCTACATTTAGCTCCAAGTTGTTAGTAAAATGTCTGCTTCCAATTTAGAGTGGAGAGAGAAGTGGACTTTCTCAAATTAACTCTAAATTAACTTTCTCAATTTAATCCAAGGATACGATGATAGTAATGAGGAGTTTCAAGTCTAGTTTTTACTTAAGTCTTGTTACCACTTAACATTTTAAACTCCGCTGATACTTTCTAGAGCTCTCATTTTTTAAAAATGCTACAGATAGTTTCCTTTCAATAAACCTTTACTTTTAGACCTCTGCTATTTTTTCCAGTCTTTTGTGGCCTTTTTATTTTAGCTATGTAAAGTTTTGAGGTGCAATAATATATTTTAAATGCATTATTATATGATATCTTTTATAATGCCTAGATGAACTTATCAGGGGCAACCCACACTTGGAACATGTACAAGGCACCTCAGAATGTGAAATTTACTTAGTCTGATTACTAAGTGGCAACTTATTTTGTAGTTTATACATAAGTACTTGATTTTTTAAAATACCCCATTGCGCTCCATGGTCCAATGTGGAAAGTAACCTATACTTAAGTAGGTTTTAAAAAAGCAAGGATTAGCAAGAATAGGATAATAAAATATATAGTATAATAAGATGGAATAGTATATTAAGACTGGAAATTTCCAATAAGATGGAACTATTATTACTATAATAGCATAAGAAAAGTGAGGTTGCTAGACTGAAGATTCTGAAGATCAAGTACTATATAAACATTTAACAAATACATAATACATTTAAGTATAGCTTAAAAGCTGGGAGTGGAGGGTCAGTAACTTTTATACAAATATGCAGCTTTCTAATAAGGTAGAAAAAAATTATTTTCTGCATCCTGCCTTCCCACCCTCCAACCCTCTCAGAGTCCTGGCAAAGCTCCTTACCGATCAAAAATGTAAACAGAGGACTTAGAGGGTATTATGCTGAGTGAAATAAGTCAGACAGTGAAAGACAGACCATACAATTTCACTATGTGGAATCTAAAAATAATGAACAAGGAGACCCAAAACAGAAACAGACCCATAAATACAGAGAACAAGTTGATAGTTGCCAAAGGGAAAGAGGGTGGGCGGATGGGAATAATAAGATAAAATAAAATAAAATAAAATAAAGTAAAATAAAATAGAATAAATAAAATAACTGGGGTAATGGGTGCAGCAAGGGAATAATGCGTGTCCTTTGAAATAGATTTGGTTTAAAGAAAAGTACTGTGACCAGACGCAGAAACTGAGGGGAAGGCAGGCTTCACGGAAGCTCTTCCAGCTTTACTTCGTGAGTCAATTGTAATGAGTGGATCTGATATGAAGAGGTGGAAAACAACTTCCTTAAACATAACCTAGGCATTTGAGTTAGTTTTCTATCGCTGCCATGACAAATTATCACAAACTTCATGACTCAAAACAAAGCTATTGTAATGCGAGGGGTCAGGAGTCTGAGATGGGGTTCAACTGAAGAGCACGGGGCTGGCTTTCTTTGTGGGCTCTCTACGGCAGACCCCATGTCCTTGAGTTTTCCAGCTTTCAGAGGCCGCCTGCGCTCCTCGGCTCCTGGACCCTTGCTCCACCTCCAAGGCCAACGACCCATCATAATCTCCACATTTCAAGGCCCTTCCTCATATCTGCAAAGTCCCTGCTGCCATGTACGGTGATGTGTTCACAGGTTGCTGGGAGAAGGATGTGGATTTCCTTGGTGGGTCATTTTTTCTCAGTACTACAGTATCTTTTTAAAAATTAAAGCAATAAATAATCCCATACCTAAAATAAGATGAAGGTTTTCCCCTAAAGTCCTATAAAATTGTGATTTTCTTCTATGCTACATACATTTTCCTGAGAACATTTTATAGCATTTCTATTTACACATAAATCTGTCTAAAGAATCCAGTTTTTCTACTCTTAAAGTTAGAGTACTCTTGAGTCAGCTCATACTTCCCCAACCCTTGAGATAACTAATATAAAATTACATTTTTAACACCCAACAAATGAGAAAATGTATTCACTTCTTAATCTTTGGATTTTTCCCTAGAATTTGAGAATTCCATTTATACATGCTTGTAGTTATTGTCTTAGTCCTTTGGGGCTGCTCGAACAAAATAGCACACTCTGGGTAGATTGAGAACAGCAGAAATTTATGTCTCACAGTTCTGAAGGTGGACATCTGAGATCAGGGGGCCAGCGTGAGACGGTCTGGTGAGGGCCATGCTCCAGGGTACAGACTGCCAGCGCCTCTTCATATCGCCACATGGCGGAAAGGTCAAGGGAGCTCCGTGGAATCTTTTACAAGGGCTCTAATCCCATTGGTGAGGGCTCCCTGCTCAGGGCCCAATTACCTCCCAAGGGGCCCAGGTCCTGATACCACCGCCTTGGGGGTTAGGATCTCATCATAGGAATTTGAGGGGAACACATTCAGACTGTAGTTGTTATATGTACTATTGAATACTTCTTTAAACGTCCTTTAAATTTTTTATTATTTCCCTTAAAAGTGAAAGGAGTGGAGTATTTTGTTATGTGAACTGGAATCCAAAACCTTCATCAGTAATTTTTTCCCTCTCTCCCTCTTTATTTTTTTAATTTTAGATAGCTGTTCAAGTGTGCCAAGGGCTGGGGCATCTTCAGTTACGGAACAAGCAATGACAAAGTTAATGAAATCCAATTATTGTTCAAAGATTTTAAAAACAAATCCTTTCTTTGACCTGTCCCTATAAACTGCTCCTTCGAGCAAACGCCTGCATCTGCTCAAGTGTATCTGAAAGAGATAAGTGGGGACGAGTAAACAAAGCCAGGTGGCATTCACACTGAAGGTTTCTTTCCCTTTTTGAGTCTGATGTACAAGACATGATGAATTGCCTTTCAAAGTCCATTTCTGTCTCTTAGGAAGTTCAGCTTGGTGAGGTTGACAAGAGGCAGTAGCCGGGAGGTAGAGGGAGAAGGAGTGGCCTAAGGCCAGAGGATTACCTTTCCCACCACAACGAGGGGCAAACTGAAACTGAGGCTTTAGTTTAACTCTTCTTCTGTGCTCTCAAAGGTACTGGGACTTCCATTCATAGAAGCCGGTGGTGGCAGCATGATGACAGAGGCAGAGGAAGGAAGAGGGAAGAGAGAGAGAAATGGTAGATTGCATTCTGGGGTTTCTTTACAGGAAACTATGACAAGGAGAAACATGAAGGAATAGAGTACTTTCTGCTAAAAATGAATGACCAAATTCATTTGTTTCTGTTATGAGTAGTCATAAGGGTTTTTTTCTGCCCCTCTAAAAATCTCTGAACAAGACTGCTGGTCCAGACAAGATGGCATAGACTATTTTTCCCCTGCCCCTCCCAGCTAATACAAATCCTGGAAAAAAACACAAGAGGCAACCAAAGAGAACTCTGAAACGCAGTTAGGACCCCCAGGACTGACTGGTCTTGCAATCCATGACCTCACAGAAGGCCAGCTAAGCCCAGAAAGCCCCAATCTTGCAACAGAAGTCAGCCCAGGTAGGCTCACTGCTCCTCAGATGAGATGGGAGTATCACCAACACATGGGACAGCTCCACTGGCACAGGGGATGCATGGGAGCACCACCGGCAATAAGTGGCCAGGAAAAGCACGCTCCTTACTCTTTGGGCCTCAGACTCCCTTCCCCCAAGGAGAGAGAGCAGGCTGCTGGCAGGACCAGCAGAGGGAATCCTGCCACAGAAGGCTTCACCTGGGAACTGTTCTCCTCTGCACTGTGGGGGAAGTGAGGGGAAGGGGAAAGGAGGGTCACAATACAATTAGTACTACAAAGCCTATTTGTCCACCAGGCCAAAGAGTTCCTCCCCTACTAGGGGCAGGAGGAGACTTCACCAGGGAAACTCCCCCACCCCCGCAGGCAGCTCTAGCACGGACCAGTGGGCTTCCTGCAGCCGCAGATAAACCAAGCAGACCAAACAGCACCACAAAGTCTTTGAAAATGTAGGTGGGCTTGGAAGCACAGCCTATGAAACTAGGACAGAATGGACCTGTGTGCTAAACCTAGAAAAGGTTAACTGCTAAAAAAGATATTTAAATAGGATGCTGAGCTGCTTCCTTTAACAGCCAAAATGTCCAGGAGACCATGAAAAATGACCCATCATCCTAAAAACCAGGAAAATTACTCTTCGCTTGAGAAAAGACAATCAACTGATGTTAACACTGAGATGAGTCACATGTTAGAATTATTGACAAGGATTTTAAAGCAGCCACCATAAAAACTCTTCAACACACAACTGTAAATTCTTTAGAACAACTGAAAAATAGAAACAGCGAAGAACTAGAAGTTATCAAAAATAACTAATTGGAAGTTGTAAAACAAAAATAGGCAAAAACAAAAAGAAACTTACTGAGTTCAATATCAATAGGACATATCAATGAATCTGAGAACAGATCAATAGAATTCACATGATCTGAATAACAGAGAGAAATAGACTTAAAAAGAGAGAGAAAAGCAGCAGGGATGGTGAGACAATAACAGAAAATCCAACATATATATGTATGTATATATACACACACATATATACACACACATACACACACACACATACACACATCATCAGACTCCCAGAATGACAGAACAAAAAGTGAGTTTAAAAGAATGTTATAAGAAAACAATGGTTTAAAATGTCCAAATCTGGCAAAAAATAGAAACCTAGATTCAAGAAACTGCGTGAATTTCAAAGAGAATGAACCCAAAGAAATCCACACCAAGGCATTTCATAATTAATTTTTGAGAACTGAAGCAAAAAGGGGGGGGGAAAACTTTGACAGCATCCAGATAAAAATGTCACATTACCCATAACAGGACATTTAAGAAACAGCAAATTTCCTATCTAAAGACCATCGAGGCTGTAGGAAGTGGCACATTTTCCAAGTACTTAAAAAACAACCCTGCCATCTTCAAATTCTGTATCCAGCAGAAGTATCCTACAGGAATTAAGGGAAAACGGACATCTTTAGATGAAGGAAAACTGAAAGAAATTGTGGTTAGCAGACCTGCCTTTAGTGAGTGGTTGAAGGAAGTAGTTTTGAACAGAAAACAAGTGTTAAAGAAGGAATCCTGCTCTGACTGGTGTAACACAGCTGGTTGGGCATAATCCCAAAAGTGAAAGGTCACCGGTTTGATTCCCAGTCAGGGCACAGGCCTGGGTTACAGGTTCGGTCCCTGGTCAGGGCGAGTATAAGAGGCAACAGATTGATGTTTCTCTCTCATTGATGTTTCTCTCTCATTGATGTTTCTCTCTCTCTTTTTCTCCCTCCCTTCCCCTCTCCCTAAAAATAATAAATAAAATCTTAAAAAATGAAAAAGAAAGAATCCTGGGTCATCAGAAAAGAAGGAAGAATAACAAAAGAAACAGAAAAATGGCTACATACAATAGGTGATCCTCCTCATGGCTTTTAAAGAACACATTAGACGATGGAAACAAATGCTATAACACCCCCTGATAATCAAGACAATGATATTCAAAAGTGGGGAGAGAAAAGGTACCTAAATGGCAGTAAAGCTTCCATACTTTACAGCGGTAAAATGTTGATTTCAACAGATGGTAGATCACATATGCAATACCTAGAGTAACCGATAAGAAAACAATACAAAGGGATACGCTCAAAAACACTGTAAATAAATCAAGATGCAATCCTAAAAGTCCCAGATATCTCACTGGGATTCTGTCTATTAGACGGTTAAGTGCACAGTCATTTTGGGAAAAGTTCTCGAAGAGAAGCTACCCGCTCCGGAATGGATCTAGTCTACGGCATGATCTGACATGGGGAATACAAATCATCAATTTCCTGGGCATCAGTTTCCATATCTTTAAAACAGGAGTGGCCCGGCTGGTGTAGCTCAGTGGATTGAGCGCGGGCTGGGAACCAGAGGGTCCCAGTTCGATTCCCAGTCGGGGCACATGCCTGGGTTGCGGGCCAGGTCCACAATGAGGGCCATGTGAGAGGCAACCATACATTGCTCTTTCACCCTCCCTTCTCCTCTCTCTGCAAATAAATAAATAAAATCTTTAAAAAAAAAAAAAAAACAGGAGTGGCTGTAAGATAACCTGGGCCATTTCTGGGTTAAAACTGGATTATTCAACCTGGCTAAAACTGGATTATTCTATAAATTATTACAGCTCTGCATTCTTCTAATCTATTCTGTGCCATTCCTTATGATTCAGATGTCTCTAAAAGTGCTCTGAACATTATTCAAAAATATTTGAGATTTCTGATTTATAACAGTTTAATCTTTCTAAAATTCGGACACCCAAAAAAAGACTTTTCTGTAAAACTTGTGCATGTGAGCACACAGACACACACACTCCTTTTCTGATCTCAGGATAAAGCTAAAATGTATTCTAAGTAAATTAGACTTTAGTAGATAAAGCCTAAGGTCTTGTCCAATCCAATTAATTCAGCCTCCCATCAACCGTTCCCTGTTTATCTGTTCTTGGGAAATAACTAATAGGTGCATTTTTTAAAAATTTTTTCCCTTTAAGCTTATTTTAAGAATATTTTCCATTTAAAGTAGTAATTAAAGTGCTAATAATTTTAAATATCTAAGAATATTTAGTAAGATGTTTTAAATATTTTATTTTAGTTATTTAAAAATATTTTAATATTAAAAAATGATTTTACAATGATTTATTAACACAATAAAATATTAACAAACAATTGCTTAGGTGGATATGTTTACTATTAAAATCCCTTAGTTATGATAATTTACTCTTAATTAGGAATCTCCTATGTAAAGTTGTGGCTTATCACAAAATATCTCTGAAAGAAACCCAAAGGGAAATAAACAATAGAGCCCTGGCTGGTGTAGCTCAGTGGATTGAGCACAGGCTGGGAACCAAAGGGTCCCGGTTTGATTCCCAGTCAGGGCACATGCCTGGGTTGCAGGCCAGGTCCCCAGTCAGGGCCATGTGAGAGGCAACCATACACTGCTGTTTCTCTCCCTCTCTGTCTCCCTCCCTTTGCCTCTCTCTAAAAATAAAAATAAAATAAAATAAAAAAAAGAATTAATTTCTAAAAAAAAAAAAACATAGAAAAATAACCTAAGAGTCTAAAGACATTTTAGTAACTGCATTGAACAGAACATTCTAGTCTTTGGGAGAGAGATTCACTGGGTAGTGAGACACTGTGAAGAAATGCCTTCTCTTCTGTGGACCAGAAACTCCCTGACATGGGCACAACTTCCCAGAAAGCCTTGTAAATCCAGGGGCAGCCCCACAGGGTGCTGGGAAGACCTTGCTGGAGGAAAAGGCAGGCGTGCCCAGTGTCCTTTCAGGAGAGCGGCATGTTCTACACACAGGAAAAGTTCAATGGGACTTCCAGATTGCATTTCAGAAGGGACAAGAGAACCACAGACCAGCCCCCAAGAGCGGTGAAGATCTATATGATCCTGAACGCCTTCTGTACCTTCCCTATATTTCCATTACCTTCTGTGTCTCTGTTGATATTGGAATTATACACTCAAAAATACACAAAAGGTCTTGGCCCTCGTACAAAGGACGGTGAGAAAGCAGAAAGGCTGCGGAGACAGCATCGCGGTCTAAAGAGAACCTCAGAGGCAGAAAAGCCCAAATGAGAGAGGAAGTGGACAGAGAGATGAAAAGCAATCTGGCTCACTGCGGACTGTGGAAGGGAGGACAGAAAGCACAAAAGCAATGTGGAAACAAAACAGTTAAATCGCAGCCTCTCAGTACTTAATAATAGAGCGTGGAAAGAAAAACACAGCTTCCTTCCACACACACCCTACTTTTGACCACCCATATGGCCTGGCCTCTTCTCTGTGACCCCTTTCCCTCATGAAGGTGACTAGAACTTCATGCCTCAGAACCTTGGAACTTAGACACATGACCACTGCCAAGAATCTCCCTCCCTCAAAGGCGATCCTGACTTCTTTGTAGATCCAAATGTCTGATCCCAGATGCTGAGATAGAATATAAAACTTTGAAAAGAGAAAACTCTCGTCTCTTAATGACAGTTTACCAGAGAGAGAGAGAGAGAGAATGAATAGAGGTCAATGAACAGAGGTCTTTTTCTGACTGCAGAGTTTTAACTATTTTTACTTCTAAAAGCAAAGAAAGAAGAGGAAAGATGAAATTAGCTTCTTCTTTCACAGTAAAACCCATTTTCAGACATTCAACATTCAGAGAGCACTGAATTTCTTTAATGGAGCTAGGGTTTAAATATTCAGGCTCTTTACCAACTATAGAAACTGTCAGAGTCTAAATTTGAACCTAATTTAGATAATATTAACATAATATATTAAAATATAGGCATATGTCTCTTGCTAAAGGTAATGTCTCAGCATCACAGTTTTTTCATTACTCAGAGATTTCATCCAAAGAGAAAGGCTAGAGATTCTAATCTAAATGTCACCAGCATACTCAGCCCTTCATTCTTCACCCTCAAGAGGAGAAGGATCTGCTAGTCTTGCCTGTCTTGGGACTGCCCCTGTGAGTAAAAGGGCTGAGCTCAACGAGACGGAGCAACTGGACAAACCTGGGGAAGTCACATTTTCCACATCCGGACGTCTGGCACCGGAACAAGGCAAGGTGGTTAACATGCACTGAACAACAATCCACAGCAGACACTTGGCATTTACCCTTCAACACCATGTATGAAGTAGGATCGGCTGTCCGATTTCCCAGATGAGGTACCTAAAGTTGAATTCAATTGACTTGCGAAGCTACCTTTCAAATTGAGTTCTGTGTTCAAATCCAGATATTCCATTGTGTTCCTAGACCTAGAAATTCATCTGGCGTGTAAGAGATGATCTATCTTTCTTTTCTTTCTTTCTGCCTCCCTCCCTTTCTTCCTTCCTTCCTGAAAACAGTCTTCACCTATCTGACTCAAAGGCATTTTTCCACCAGACCATGCCACCTGGAAACGACAGACCTTCATTGTTACATTAAGTACAGGTTTGCGAAGGTAGTATTGACCACTATGACAAGTCTGTCCTAGATCCACATTAGAAATGTTCTTCCTCCTAAGAGAAATGAAAACCAGCACCCGCTTGTTACTGCATATACCCACGCGTGTACACACACACAAACTTGATTCTAAATCCCTAAGCCCAAGTTTTGCAAAGTAGCAATGAAAGTAGTAATGAAAGGGTATAGTAAATTAGTATATCTATATTTAGTTTGCATATTATAAACCCATGTAAGAACCAGACTAGACCAGCAGATAAGTGTATGATAGGCCCGAGGAACAACGGCCCATTTTGGATGGGATATATACGTGTAGGGGAATTATGGGAAATGAGTCTGAAGAACAGGCTGCAATACGTTGTTGGAAGGATAAGTGAGAGGTCTCAGCTCCCCTTCTTAGGCAGTGGAGATCCACTTGAATTATTAATAACGAAGATCAAAGAGACTATCTTGTAGAACATAGAGGAAGGGTGCGATGCTGAAAGCAGAGACAATAGCTAAGAAGTTCAATTCGGTACCTGCTCTATTCCTCTACAGGAGGCCGGCTAGTATTAAATTGTATTAAGGAGATATGTCCAAGCTTGACAAGTAGCACTGCCCTTTATTTTCGGTAGGGGGTGAGGGGCAAAAAGGAGAAGTTCCCACTGCTTTTCCCCCTTGGTTCTTTCCCTCAAACAATGCCAAAAGGCACCTCTTCCCCGGGGAAAGCAAGCTCCGTACCCACGAACTTACAAACTCCCATCCTGTGCTCAATGCTTATCATACTTCCCTTTGTCTTCCCAGCTGTCTCCCTGACTGTCAAACTGTTTTGTCATTGAGCACACAAATGTCTTTAACGTGTTTCTACTAAACATCTAAAATGATCCTGGTTCTGGGAAAACAACTCATGGTTTCCTTCTTCCCAGACTGAGTCTCGCCGAAGGAGGCAGTGCTCCCCGACTCCCATGAAAGATGCCTGATACACTATGCATGCGACGACTTCTCTCCCTCTTCCCACTTCCTTTCCTCATTAAAGACTCAAAAAAAAGATTGCTTCGTTTTATTCGCTGAGATGCTGCTTCTGTGTTTCACTTCTTCTCCTTAAAAAAGGAGTGCTTTACCTTTTCAGACTAAGTGCTATCTCATCCTAGAAAATGGAGTCTGTCCTTAGATCTGAGCACCTGGACTGCCCAGGAACATAAGCGCAACAGATCTCACACGGGAAAGTTAAAGGTCCAAATTTGACAATTGGAATGGTGGGGCCTCTCTGTACAAACTGCAATGACGTGCAGTACATGGGTCATCTGTTTGAGACACAGACACTCTCCTCAGGAGACTTTAAGTTGTTTTTAAACTCTCTGTATGACTGTACTCCTAAACTGCTGTGTTGAGGATTTTATACTTTTTCTTTACCTTTCCTTTAAAAAAAATTTATTGCTATTTTATGATCATGAGAGAAATAAATAAATAATGGAGAATGTTTGAAAAATGAAATATACAAAATGTATCTATAATTCCACGTTTGAAATCAAACCCGTGAACATCTTATATGTGTACATGCACACATAGACATACTACCACATAAGTATATCTTTGTACAAATTTTTACCCAGAATCAATTCCTTGAAGTGCACACACATCAAAGGATATGACCGGTTTGAAGTCTTTAAATGTATATTTTTTTATTTTACTTTTCTATGTTTATTATCATAAATTAGGAAACAGTAACTAACTTCCCTGAGAAGAAAAATTGAATGCTTGTTTCCTTTTGTATCTTCCTGCTTACTTCTGAGTGCCTATTGATAGAATTTAATAAATTATCAAATTATCAGCTTTTGAACCATGGTAATGATGCAAATGGTCAGAATAAAGCAAACAGGTAAGCGTAGAATGATACAGTCCTACGGTAAAACATTAGGCAGATTAAGTATTGAGGGTAAAGGAATCAGTATCAAGTATGAAATCATCACAACACGGCTGTATATATTTGCACGCGCGCGTGCACACACACACACACACACACACACTAGCGAGCTTCTACTGAGGCTTTGCCACAGGCCTTGCACTCATCAGATATATTTTCTCATGCAATTCTTACAATAACCTTATGAAATAGGCACTTCTACTATCTCCGTTTTACAAATGAGGACACTGAGGTGCAGAGAGCTCAGGAGGCTTTTCCGGGCAATACAACTGACACGTGGCAGAGCTGAGATGCAGACCCACGTCCGAAAGCCTCCAGGGGTCTTCGCTCTGAGCCACAAGGCCACACCACACAGGAAACAGTGCACCGCACAGGAAACAGCGCGCTGCACAGAATGTGTGCCGATGATGGTGGTCAAACGCAGGATGACTTGTGTGTTCTTACTGAAGTGTCTCTGGACATTATAAAACATCGACACTAGATGTGATTTACTTTGATGATCAGGAATAAATTAGTGGATAGTTAATAACTATCACATGCCACCTTTGTGACTCAGAGCCACGAGCCCTAGATCCCTTGCCCGGGAGGACAGCCATCATTATTACAAGGAGATCCTTCGCTTGGCCGTGGGTGCTCCTTTTCCTGTCCCTGCAGTCTCCTGATGAGGTAAGTGTCTTTTTCAGCTCTTTGGGTTTTCTCTGGAGTGTGTTAATTACACACTCCCCGCCTTCCACCCCCACCAATAAATAAATAAATAAATAAATGATAAATAAGTAAATCCACTGACTTCAAGCATTCAATACTTAACTAGAAATTTAAGAATAACAGTGTCCAGATGTTAGCAGGAAATATGGCAAACTGCATAATTCATTCGCCTAAATAAGCTGAAAAAGAGATTTAAAGGCTGCCGGGAGAACATCTAGAAGCATTCCTAATGCACTGTATGTGCATTTTTAATACTGTGACAACTTCACAGTTGAAAGACAAAAGAGCTTCTTTGAAAAATCCAAGATACGGAAAATGAAATAAAATTTTTAAATGTCTTAAACTTTTGGGACACAGGGCAACACATTTTAAAAAGTCTAAGAAACACTCTGTTCAGCTTCATTCTAGATGGAGTCAGTCAGCGCATCAGAGGGTCAAGTCCTGCAGAAATGCTTCCACTGAACTGCACTTGGGCAGCAGGCCACCAGCCCTCAGGAAGCAACGTTCTGGGTTGTTCAGGACATCACAGCATGGCCGGTGTGGCCATCACAGATGAAGACACATAGGAGAAGTGTCTCTGGGCTCAGTACTCTGAGGTGCTATTTCTCCTGATCTTACCTGATGGCCACGAAACCATGAATCTAATTATATTTACATCTGCATTCACTGCTAGAAAGTATATCTTTACGTGACTCCATATCACTTTCTGACACTGACTTTTTCCTTTCCCTCCTTTTTCTTGCTCATTTTTAATTCAACTTTGTCCTCTGAACTGTATGCATCTTTTAAAGCTGCCTTACATCTTTCTTTTACACAAGGTTGAGTATAAATAAACACAGGCACGCACTCTGCACGTGGCTGTAAAAACTACGTAGGTAATACTGCCATTTGGACATGAAAACCACCAACATGAATGGAACCAGCATGTCTCTCACAGACCAAAAAGGAGAAAACAAGTTTCACTCCTGTGTGAGTGGTGAGATCAAAATGTCTAAGGTCTGTCACCCTCAGGCCATTCAGCAGACACTCAGATTACAGCCTGACCCCACAGAGTTGCTGGCTTATCCGTAAGGTCACAATGACATCACGATGATGTGTTTCTGTGCCACTGTGCTCAGGAAGTAAGCAGTGTGGGTATAACTGCCCTGACCAAAGGCATGGTCAGATTAGACATGTGGCATTTCACAGAGTGATTAGAGGAAGTGCAAGTGAAGGAACAAGTCAAGAGATAGAATCAGAAGACAACAATGTCTCAGCAGCCAGAGGAAGAGAAAAACTCAAGAAGGAAGTCTTACATGATACATTCTTTTAGGAAAGACAAATATATCTGGGGCAAACTGTTTAAAAATAATAAATGTGGATTTAAATACATAATATTCCATCCTTTCATCTTCTAATAACATTCATTTCTTTTAAAATGGTGCTTTGCAAAAGCTGCCTTTTTTCCAACTGTATTCAAAACACGTGGTACATCCATGGAAGTACATGCACTAAGGTGACCCTCTCCTTATGTGCAGAAAGAACCTTTATCGTGCCTCTGACAAATAGAAGATGACATTAATTACAGGACACCATTCCCCAGATTAGGTTCTGTTACATGGCAAAGGTAGAGGAATTTTGCAGATGTAATTAATTAACTTTAAATCATTTTTTTATTTTTCAATTATAGTTACATATATTATTATATTAGTTTCAGGTGTACACCTCAGTGATTAGAATTACCTAACCTTTTAAGTGATCACAATAAGTCTCGTGCCCATGTGACACCATACATAGTTATTAGAATATTATTGACTATATTCCCTATGCTGTACTTTACATCCCCATGACAATTCTGTAACCACCAATTTATACCTTTAATCCCTTCACCTTTTCACCCATACCCCTAACTCTGTCCCATCTGGCAACTGTAAAAACTGTTCTCTGTACCAATGACTGTTTCTGTTCTGCTTGTTTACTTTGTTTTTTAGATTCAATAGTTGATAGATATGTATCCATTTCCATTTTACTGTTCAAATTTTTATCTCGTTTTCCTCCTCTCCCTCCTTCCCTCTTTCCTCCCCTTCTTCCTCCTTTTCTTCTTCCTCTTCATCTCCTTCTCCTTCTTTAAGATCCTGTAACATTTCATATAATACTGGTTTGGTGATGATGAACTCCTTCAGCTTTTTCTTGTCTGGGAAGCTCTTTGTCTGTCCTTCAAATCTAAATGATAGCTTTGCTGGGTAGAATAATCTTGGTTGTGGGTCCTTGCTTTTTATCATTTTGAATATTTCTTGCCAATCCCTTCTGGCCTGAAAAGTTTCTACTGAGAAATCAGTTGTCTTATGGGAGCTCCCTTGTAGGTAACTAACTGCTTTTCTCTTGCTGGTTCTCCCTTTGTCTTTAACTTTTTGCATTTTGAGTATGATGTGCCTTGGTGTGGACCTCTTTGGGTTCATCTTGTCTATTTTCTTCACCAAGTTAGGGAAGTTTTCTGTCATTATTTTTTCAAATAGATTTTCAATTTCTTGCTCTCTCTTTTCTCCTTCTAAATTGACTTTATATTGATCAAAAAGATTATCTTGGGTCAGTTGGACATAATTAAGCAAGCTCTTTTAAACTAATTCTAGAGGTCAGAGATTGGAAGGCACAGATATTTACTCCCTCTCTCTCCCACACTGCCCCCCACCACCTCCACTGCTGACCTAGAAGAAGCAAGGCGGTAAGCCATGAATGCTACCACCACAAGGAAATAAATTCTGCCAACTCCCTGAAAGATCTTGGAGGCAGATTCTTCCCTAGTCTAGGCTTCAGATGAGCATGTAGCCCAGTCAACACAGTGATTTCAGCCCAGTGAGGCCTGAACAGAGAACCACCTAAGGAGTGTCAGGAATTCTCACCTACAGAACTGTGTGATAGTAAATGGATATTTTGTCCCTAAGTCTGTGGTAATCTGTTATGCAGCACAGAAAACTAATACAGACAGTCAACCTGCATGGGAATCACCGTATAATATTGACTAAACAGAAAAAAATGGGATGGAAACTTCAGACTCCTTCTTTTCAAGAGTTTCTATCATTTGCCTTTTTGTAGTATTAATGCTTATTTTCAAACCACTTTATTGACACTTTTCTTAACATCTTACATCATATTTACTCAAGATCTCCCACATTAAATATTATAGATTCATAAACTAAAGCTGCTGCCCCATATCCATGGTGCCTGGCTGGAGGGCCACCACATAGTGTCCTTGCAAGAAGTCAGTGCTCCTCACCCAAAGAAGCTTGCCTCCAGTAGGCCAGAAAATGTTGAACCTGGCCAGCCTGCAACTTCCACAATTTTCTGATCAGAGAAACAAGCTACATCTTGAGATGGTTGCAGTGACTCAGCACACTCAAGTCAATGCCTTCAACCCCAAAGCTGCAAAACCATTTGTTCTCCCCTCACTGGCCATTTGGGCAGGAAAACCACCAAACAAGCATGGGACGGCGAACTGCCTACAGACCTGCAAGAAGGAGCCAAGGTTTCATTTCCATTTTAACACTGAGGTCAAAACATCATCCAAGGCCAGCCTCTTCGGCTGAGCCTGGGTTGCATAACAGCGTGTGCTCTCTGCTGTGTGGCAGGTTATCCCCTGATGATGTATTTCCAGGCCACTGTGCCCAGAAAGTGGTTAGGCAGCAATGGCTCCAGCATGGTGACAGGGTTAGGCCTGTGAACATGTGGGAAAAAAGAGGATAGGGGAAGAGAAAGTTTGTCTCTCTTTACCAAATTTTTCTGTCATTCAGAAACTGAACTTAAAAATTCTCGTATTATGTTTTTTGAGCGATGAATACAATGTTTTTGATATGCCGTTCAGAGGCCACCAAGCATTTTCTCTTTTGAAACTATTTCTAACAAAGCATTGGTAATATTTTTCAAAGTGTTGTGATTCTTATACACCAATTAAAACTACTATAACATTTAAGTGTGCTAGATACAGCCCAAATAGCAAATGTTCACTGCTTACAAAAATCAAAGAGAGTAACAATTATCCTTCCTTTCCTTCCTCCTCCGTTTTCAACTTTTGAAATATTAAAGGCAGCAACGGAGCAAGTGAGGAGCAAAGAGAATATCGATTCTCATTTTTTTTCTTTCTTTCCAACTACCTTCCTTCTCACCTTCCTCTTTTATTTTAATTTTTGTAATATTAAATGGTAACAACAAAGCAAGTATGGAGCAGTAACACTCAAATTACAAACCCTGGATTGGGGTCCAGGCTCCTGCAAATGCTGTATTATCTTCAGACATTTACAGGACCTCTTCAGTCTCAGTTTTATCATCTCTAAAATGGGAAAGCTGTCTGCACTGTCATACCTACACGATATATATACCTGTGCTGAAAATCTTAAGACATTATTCATGTCAATGGAGATATCTTAGTATATAAAACCAAAGTTATATAAAGGCTAAGCACTTTTTAATTTTAATACTGTTTTTGCTCATGAACTGGCAAAGATAGATACTAAATTCTAAAGGTGACTGGTTTGTTACTTCATTTCTAACAAAAATTAAAATATTTGACAGTGGCCCTGGCTGGTGTAGCTCAGTGGATTGAGCACAGGCTGCGAACCAAAGGGTTACTGGTTCAATTTCCAGTCAGGGTGCATGCCTGGGTTGCAGGCCAGGTCCCCAGTGGGGGCCATGTGAGAGGCAACCACACATTGATGTTTCTCTCCCTCTCTTTCTCTCTCCCTTCTCTTCTGTCTAAAAAGAAATAAATAAAATCTTTAAAAAAAATATTTGACAGTGAATTTCATAGTTGTTTTCAGAATAAACAGGAGAAAAATAGTGTGGGTGCTTTGGTCACATTTATTAATGTCAGGCATTATGCTAAGAGGGGCCCCTTTTTATTATACTTCATTTTATTTTCTCATTTGATTCTCACACAAAGGAAGACCTATTATTATCTCCATTTTGAAGAGGAGGAATCTGAAGTTTCAGGAAATTTAGCAATAAGTGGTAAACCTGGGATATCAAAGCAAGTAGTCTAGTCCAGAGCCCACAATTAACTACTCGACTGCTTCAGATCATTTTCTGGCTTGACATCCAAGAACAGCGGCAGTGAGCTGTTGTCTGGGCAGGTCTTTGTTGCTCTAAGGCAAAGAGTGCTCCTCGGGAGCCGGGAGGTCTAGGGTGGAGGGCATGCCCATCCACACTGTGGGGATACCACCCCAGATCGACACCTAAAGAGAAACCACACCTCTGGCACACCGCTTAGGCAGCCTACAGGGGAAATGGTGCTCCCTGGAGTTCTGAACCGGGGAAGTCCTGCAAAAGAAGAACACAATGACAGACCCACAGCCAGCTGCCAAAGCAGGTCAGGGCCTCCAGGGCTCTGTCTAGGTCTGCAAAGGTCCAGGAACAGAACAGACACTGCGGCTCTTAATGGAGACCAGGCAGAGAATGGTCCTGGGCAAAGGGGAAAGAAACTAGATAACAAAAACCAAGAAATCAATAAAAACAGGAATCAGGAAACTAGAAGAGTCAACTAGCCAGAAGAGAACAAAACAAAACTGCAGTGAGGCCAGAAACCAGGAACAAAGAAGGGCCCTGGTCCTCAAACTGGGTTCGGAGCCACCCTGGGGTTCCACAGTGAATTTCAAAGGACCTTGCTGAATTTTACATTTGAGGGAAACAGTGACACACAACATCTGTCGGACACCACGTGAACTACTAGCATGGAGTAGTTCACAGTTTCAACGTTAGATGGCATGATGTGCCTTTCGATGACGTCATGTCCTTGCCAGGTCTGCAATGATAAAAACTCAAGTATTGCGTAAAACACAGTGTGGAGCAGGAGTGAAGATAGCAGTATCCCATCTGATTCCAAGTTTTGAGAAATTGTGCGTTGCCCAATAGGCATACTTATTCCTCAATCACTGCTGTTAAGAACTAGATAAAAATAGCCCTGATCCGTGTGGCTCAGTTGGTCGGGTATCATCCTGCAAACTGAAAGGTTGCTGGTTCGATTCCCAGTCAGGCACATACCTGGGTTGTGGGTTTGGTCCCTGGTCAGGGCTCATACGAGAGGCAACTGATTGATGTTTCTCTTTCACATCAATATTTCTCACTCATATGGATGTTTCTCTTTTTCAAAAAATATTTTATTTATTTATTTTCAGAGAGGGGTAGGGAGGGAGAAAGAGAGGGAGAGAAACATCAATGTGTGGCTGCTTCCTGCACAGCTCCCAATGGGGACCTGGCCCACAACCCAGGCATGTGTGCCCTAGACTAGGATTTGAACCAACGAGGATTGAGCCATACCAACCAGGGCTGAATGTTTCTCTTCCTCTCTTTCTCTCTGCCTTACCCTCTCTCAAAAAAAAAAAAAGAAAAAAAAAAAAAGATAAAAGTATGTCCTCCAATTTATGCGGTTTTTTGTTGATAAAATGGCTCCTAATTATTAGGACCTATGCACTTGTTAAGTTGCTTTAACTGCTTAACAAATGAAACTGTTAGGTATTTCTTTCAGTCTAAAGGTACTGTGAAAAAAAAATGATGGAGACCATAAGGGCACTGAGAAATTATGGGAACCTCTGCATTAGGGATTAAAGTTCTCTAGGGAAGACAGAAAAGATCTCAGACGTGAGTTCTGTGTATCAATGTTCAGAGTCTTTCAAGATCCTTTGACGTGGAATCAGCATCCAGTCCAAGAAAAACCTGTCCCGCCGACTTTGGGAAGCCGGATGGGCCCTGATCCTTCTGGCCTGCCCCTTCTTCTCACAACATAATGAAAATCTAGCACAATGCAGATTAATCCAGGACTTTAGTTCTCAACATAGCAATACGACCATTCAACAAAAACACTAAGTATGTATTATGCAATAGTGTCTACCAAGTATTTACATGCCTGTTATCTTATATCTTACTTAATCACTTGAGGTTTTACTGCTTCTGCCCTGCCCCTCATAACACAGACAAGGAAACAGAAGCTTGGAGCAACTGAATACCTTGCCCAAGCTGACTCTGCTGGTATGCGGTAGGGCCAGGATTAGAAGCCAGGCAGTTGGCACTTCAGAGGTAAACTGTTACTCCCTGTGCTCTACTGCTCAGCTGTTAGGCATTTAGGTTTCTAAAGAAATAAATATACATTAGATCTTTACATGGAACAAAATACTTCAAATAGCACATATATTCAAATGGAACTAAATGCATTTCTATTTTTGTTTATTCTCAGTCTCCAAACCCTGGAAAAGTTTCCACCTCTTTTCTAGGTTTGCCAATGTCTATGCTCATGAATAAGTGTAATGTAAATGGTTACAAAATGCACCATTAAGAGGGAAAAAAGCCATCCAATGTTGACATGAACTTAACTAAATATTCTCATTCCCTCGTGGTAAGGGTATAAATTGGAACAAACTTTCAGGAGAACATTAAACATAAGTAATCAAAATTCATAGAGTCTCAGTGAGGGAAGTAAAGATTGCTATGAGATAATATTCATCTCAGTGTTATTTGTAATAGCAGAGAGAGGGAGGGAGAGAGAGACAGAGCAAGAACAACAGAACCTAGATGCCCAGTGATTATATAATACTCCATCGTTTGGATGTGCTGCATTGGCTTTTCTCTCTAACCTCACCTTCCCGTCCCTTTCTCTCCTCGTCCTCTCCCTTGCAAAGCAGGTGTACAAACATGCACGTGTGGATGCATCCCAGACCCTCAGCCACTGCGTAAGTGGCACCAATAATGTGTCCCTTTTGAAAAAGGTGAACAAGAGCCATTGGAAATGAGCAAGGACAGGTTTAATGCCATGTAATTTAAACCGAAGCCAGAGACTCCTGTCATTGTCATTCTCAAGCTTTGTGTGACTGAAGTATAGATGCTGGAGGCCAACACAAAGATTCTGCTTCTGCAGGACTGGGCCCCAGCCCAGGAACCAGGCTGCATAATGAGCATCCCAGGTGATCCAGATGCGGGTGGTCCTGGGACCACACTTGGAGAAACACTGAAGTAGTGAAGCCCTTTATGGTACAGATGAGAAATTGTTGTAGAGGTTAAGTGCATGGTCCAAAGTCACTGCAAACAGTTAGTGGCAAACCAGGAACTGGAATATAGTTGATGCCTTCCCAACCACACTACATCACATTTCTTGCTTAGCATTCCAAACTTTTTTTTTTGTTATTACTTTACAAGCAGCAGCTACAAAAACAGCCATAGCTTACATTTATGTGACACTTCCTATAAAAATAGCTTTCACAATCATTATCATATATGATCTTGACAAACTATATGATCTATATTTGGAAGTGAAATTCAGAGAGATTAAGATTCTTGCTTAAAATTTTGTATTATATATATTTAGAGCAAAGTAGTAGGACTTAATGAGTCTTGATGATGAGTAGGCACTCAGATATTAACATAATTATCCTTATTTTTTTTAGAAACTCTCACAACCATAAATATTGACTCAGGAAAAGTTCAAATTGGTAGGTAAAATTAATTTCAAGTAAAATTAACAGTCAAACTGTACATAGTCAAATTTATCCCATATTAACGCCCCAAATACTTTTGATAAAATTTAACTGTAAAATAAGGCCAAGGAAAGTAAACGTGGGAGGAAAACGAAAGTGCACAATGGTAAACACTTTGTTACAATTTGATATGTTCAGAAGAAAACTAATGGACATATTAAGTATTCATTTTATAATCTAGATGAAAGTATTTGATTCCCATTAAAAAAAATTTCAGTTAAATTAAACCTGAAAACAAATGTAGCAAACTAGAAATGTTTTTATAGTGCTACATATTAAATTGTTGAAAGGACTAAAGTAGATACCTTCTCAACAAAAACTGAATGTTACTCCTGAGTTATACTTATATATAACTCAGTTAATATTATATAATCTATATTATAATATTATATATTCTATATTAACTGAGTAATATATTATATATAATATTATATATAATAATTATATTTTAACTGAATTATATATTAATATATCTATATTAATAAAGATATTACGTAATGTCCTCAAAGTCTAATCAAAACAATGGGTCAAAATATCCCATAACCAAAATAAACTACATACTAAAAAAGCTACCTACAACATTAGTAAGTTATAAGTCAACAATTTCTGAGGGGCAACACGTTGAACATGTAATGTGACAGCAGCAAATCATTTATAATGCAGTGCCATATAGAGAGATCAACACATATAAATGAAGTTTCTAATTCTGTTTCTAATTTTTGCTGTTCCTGCTTCTAGTATCTTTTAAATTTATGCATAATTTAAAAGTGGCTGAACCAATTCAGAGTGAACTAAAATAAAGATATTTCATTATAAAATCATGTCCATCTTATTACCTTAGCAATAGCAATGTAATAATTTATAGTACAGTTAAATTTACTATTCAAATTTGGTTGCTACAGCATTCTCTTCCATTCTAAACAAGTTTTTCTTACGTATTGGTACTTGGAAATATCCTAGAGTATAGGCCGGGTGCCTTAGAAAGTGCTTTTTAATGAAAACATCTTTACCCTCCCCCCCAAGACATTAGAATTTGCCAAATGAAATAGAGCTAGTGTTCTCATCTCTACAACGGCTGTTTATTTGATCATTATATATGTACTTTGCAGGCTGTCCAAATACAACCTCTCCTGCTTTCCTTCAGAAACCCAGCTCCTCGATTTACAGCTCGGCTTTTCCTTCTGGGCCGGAGCAATGTACGAAGAAGCATTCCTGGACGCCACGTGCTCAGCAAGGTTAGTAAAGCAAATCCCCCAGCATTACAGGTTGAATCATTTGCTGGCTACAGCGAAAGCTCGTCAACTTTTCACTTCAGTCTCCTGTGCAGATCCTGTAAGGCTGGGCTCCTGAGAGCTAGCTTCTCTCTCCCCAAAGAAAGGGAGTAACTCCAGCAAATGAACTCATGCCTGCCACATGAAGGGAAGCTTTTTCAAGGGTAGAAATGCCCATTTAGAATGAACTCATGGAAAACCCTACTTAAAATGCAGCGCCCTTTGTGTGGACGAAAGTCAACTAGGGCAGGATAAATAGGTGAAGCCATGAATTTCCAGGCTCCCGATGCCAGATTAAACCCCACTTCTTCAAAAAGACCCTGTTACTGCTGTGTCACCCCACTAGCATGCCATATTTGCTTTGGATCATTACAACAACCCCTCTATTGCTGGAGGCGGCCTGCCAGGGTCTGAGTAAAGCCATGACCACACTCAGTCTAGACACTATCATCTTCACTAAAACTCATGAATAAAAAGTAGCTTCTCGGAGGCATGGGCTCTAGTTTAGACCTCAAAAAAAAGAAAAAAATCACAGGCAGAAACACAAGAAAAAAGCCCTTTGTTTATATTGAAAAACAGATTTCATTAAAATGTTTTCAAAGATTACCACAAAGAATATGTAGGAGATAATTCACTTTTGAACCGGAGGTATGCAACATTACCTGTTCATAAGCATACATAATTTCTGAGAAACAAATATAAGATTCTATAAACCAGATATGTCCCTTTATTTATTTCCAGGCAACTCAAAATAAAAGTCAGAAGTATTAACTAAGCGAAACTCCTCATGTACTTAAATTGACCTCCAGGATACTGTGAAAACCTGGAAGGCAAAGAGGAAAATCTGTATATAGAAAGCTGATTGTCATCTAAAGTGCTTAATTGACATTAATGCCATGTGTGTTGGGGTTGCCAGATAAAATACATGATGCCCAGTTAACTTTGATTTTCAGATAAAAAAAGGAACATTTCTGTTAGTATAGTTACATCCCATGCAATTATTTTTATTTGCTAAATTTGGCAATTTTGCATGTATATGTGCTTATCATGTGTGCGTGTGTGTGTGTGTGTCAACATTTCCTGGCAATGACATTTCAATGATACACACTGTCACTAGACACCCCTTCTTACTTCCCACAGGATGTGAATTTGCACATGTAGAAATTCATCACTTCCGTGATAGGTCAGTAACCATTCAGATTCATTTATTTTATAACCAATTGAATGATGTAAATCTGCTAACCATGGTCAATTTTTTAAAAAGTGAATATATATACCCGTGTAAAAGGCAGCAAAAATATTATAAGCACAATAACACCTTAAAATTATACAAGCTTCCCCTCCCACTCCCAGCAATTTACATGAGATATGCAAGTGAGTCACTGTTGTATCTAAGTGACACACTAATTGCAATATAAGGATGTAATTGAATATTGAATTCAATTCAGAGTACAAAGACAATCTAACAGAAATAATTTCTTTGCCTGGTTTACATGGCCAACTCCGCATATCATCTTAGATAACACCCTCATCATGAAGTTTCCTGACATTGTCCGAACAGAAGAGAGCACTCCCATAGCACCTCGCCTGTTTTATTTACCACATTATATTGTACTTATTTGTTTAAATTATCGATCACAATCTACTGAAATGAGGATTCCTTCAGAACAAGGTCCATATTTACATTGATCATTGCATCCCTACTCCTTAACAGAGGGCCTAGTAGATATTTCATTCCTGTTTGTTGGCAAAATGACTATTATGAACAAGTTCACACTGGGACTCGGCCTAAAAAATGTCCTTGACAGGCAAGATGTGGAACTGCCTCACAACTACTTTATAACAAATATTTCTTTAAATGAGACTCATTATTAAATCACATTGAATCTCAGGCTATTCAGGTATATTCCTATGGTTACTAGGGAACCTGTAAAACTCCATCCAGAATAAAAGGTATATTTCATTTATTCATTTAAAAAAAAGTCTCTAGAGCTTGCTAAGTGCTGGGCCTGGTTCTAGGTGCTGGAAACTAAGACAAAGCCCAGCGATCACACGATGTCCATAAGGGGCTCAAAGAGATTCATGGAGTAGCAGTGAGAGGTCAGAAGAAGAGTTAAATGTCCCTTTCCTCCCAGGTGAGCAGTGAAGAAGCCCAGAAAGAAGGAACCAATGGTGGTCACACTGCGAAGTTGGGGCCAGAGAGACAATAGTGACAAAGTCTCATGACCCATCCATGTGCCATTTCTTCCATCTATGCCAGACATGGCCCTTCACTGAAGATCAAAAGGAAACAGATGAGGCCTGAAATGGTGACCAGGCCTCTAGCTGAGTCTAGGCCTTGCAGGTCCATGTGAAGGAGCCGATGACCCTTTCTAATACAAAGGCACCTGTGGAATTTTAATGATCCACGCCATTTTTCAATCATTTCCGGGGAGTGACCAGGCCCAAAATGCCATATCTTGTGGTGCTAATAGGAATTTTCAGACATGGGACTGAGGCTCAACAAACAAGGTGTCAGCAACTCCACAATATACATACAGTTTTGGAAAAGCAAAGGCCAGTCGGAATACAATTCACAGCCTGTAATTAGAGAAAACAGCTGCTAAACACAATAGTACTTGTGTACCATGTCACAGAAATGAAGCACCATCTCAACCATCAAAT
The DNA here is from genome assembly GCA_004026765.1 of Micronycteris hirsuta. Lineage (NCBI taxonomy): Eukaryota > Metazoa > Chordata > Mammalia > Chiroptera > Phyllostomidae > Micronycteris > Micronycteris hirsuta. The sequence goes on from PVJI01001376.1 coordinate 56,470, forward strand.
TCCCTATTCATGCATGCTGGCGTGTGGGTGAGTGTGGGTATGTTGGAAAGAGAAAGAGAAAGAAAGAAGTGGGGAGCAAATGCACATGCAGATAAGACCTGAGAGTAGTAATAACGCTTGCTACCACTTGCTGTTTTACGTTAGCCAGATCACATGCCAAGTGTGGCTTACATGAATCAGCCTGTCTAATGCTCACAACTGCTTGATGAGAGAGGTCCTACTATCTTTATTTTATTAATTCTAAAACCGAGACTCAGCAGAGAGATTAAGTCATGAACTCATGGTTATGAAACTAGTGAATAAGGAGTCAGAGTTCAAATTCTAAGCTCTGGCCTATGTTATTCCAAATCTAAGCTCTCAGGCCCTAAGCAACAGTGATTCCCAGTGATCACCACATTCATTCAAGGAACTTCCACATCTTTTATGACCTTTACCGATAAAGACAAATGACTGTGCGACACGTATGGAAACCGATGGGAATCTCCTCCAGACAAGGTCTGAATCACTCTCATCAGACCCAAAATAAAAAAGAGCTTCATGTTCTAGCAGCTCTGGCCACACCTCAAAAATAACTCTGTTAGGTTCATGTGCTAGTTTTGTTTCTTTGTTTCTGTTTGAGCGTTTCTTCTGGGTAAAAACATTTGAATAAAGTTGAGTGACAAAGGTTTAAAGAGCTGGTATATGAACCTTGTTTTCTCTCTTGACCGTGGCCCAAGCTTTGGGGCTGGGCAGCTCTCTGGGGCTTCCGCAGTGTCTCTGCCACCTCCACCCCTGGTGCCATGCCAGCGCCGGCCAAACAGTCAAAGCGTTCATGAATACGCGCTCAGGTTCTTCCTCAAAGAAGCCTTCAGTGAGAATCCACGGGGACCGGAGGAGACTTGGGGGAGCTTTGGTTCCTCTTCAGATCAACAGGATATGCAGCCGGTCACCTGTGGCCAGGGAATAAGAAAGTCTTCTGTCCACTCCCTTGCCCTAGCAACAGGACCGCTGGGAGACCTTGTCTTCTTGTCACATGGCTCTCTACTGGAGAGTAGAGCACAAATTTCATTTCTTTGAGACTATCCCCTGTAAACGTGTCACTCCCTTGAACAGGGGACATATATCTAATGCTAATTATTATGAAGCCGATGGGAAGAAAAGTCGTAGTCCTTTGCTTTTATTCCAATTCCATGTATGTTTTCCAGTAGAAAAATCTACAAGGCAGATCCACAGTCACTATGCCCTTATCATTTTAGTCATAGAGTGATAAATTGAACTCTAAAAATTTTAAAAATCAAACTGGCCAACTTCATCCTGTGGACGAAGGAACAAAGAAGCCAATGCAGAGGGAAAGTTGCTGCCCAGAATCACCCCGTTAGTGGCAGAGTCAGGAGCAGATACCTGAAGCATTCTGCCTCGGTGAACACAATGAGACACACACACACACACACACACACACACACACACGGGGTGAAACATAAACTTAGTAAAAAACCAAGGTAATGAAACAAATACAATGCTGCCGTGGAGAAAGCTAACAGGATGCTAACGTGAGTACGCACTCCATAATGTGCGAGTGAGTCGGTTCCCAGTGACTTTTGTCAAAGGTCCATTACAGAGACAAAGAGTTGCTTACAACGAGGGCAAATTCAAAGGGACCCTTTCCATGGGTGCCGGGCAGGTGGCAGCCAGGGTTTACACCTTGCCCTGGCTAGTCGCATCAATACACACTTATGTTCACAAGGAAGAACACGATGAGAGTGCGGATGGGACTGAACAAGGTGACTGTGTGGGCGGTAAGAACAGCCCGTCCTGGAAGTGAGCAAACCTGGATCGTGGTTTGAGCCACCAATTAACTACATTTCCCAAGTGACTTGGAAACTTGAATTAGATGGTGTGCTTTTTAAGTACCCCTTCAGCTCTAATTCTGTATCTAGACAGATCCTTGCTTTTAAAAAAGAATAAAAGTTCTCCTTTACCATCTTTACACAGTGGAAGAAGTCCAGGGTTGAGCTCTGCACTTCAAATGCCAAAAGAAAACATGGAGAGAACATTAATTAACAAGCGGGCACAGCAGAGCTCACAAGGGGGCGACACACATGCTGGGTTGATGAAACCACTCGGTTTCCACCTGTTTTCCCAGTGTCCCTCCCTCTTAATATCTGTTTTCCCTAATGAAAGTGTGTCCATTTGGATAATAAATTTTATCATCATTACATCAACATTATAGGGTTAGCCCTATAAGAAACTGGTTTTCTTGATCTCGGGGAATCCTTTTGCATCTCCAATCATCTGCAGACGAAAGCCCAGACTCTTTAGGACATTGTGAAGACTTTGATCTCTCCCATCAAAACACCATCGGTCATACCTACCACCCACTCATCACACCTGACTACTGTCGGTTCCAATGGTGAGGACCCTTGCTCCTGCGACTGCTCAGCTTCTCCTCCACCTCCACACCACGGGGTGGCAAGATCCTCCACAGTGATCGAGACTAAGTGCAGTTTTGCCTCCTCTGGGAGGTCCTCCCTTCCCGCCACTTGGGATTTCTCTGCCCATCCTTCTTCTAGCACGCGGGCCCAACTGTTCTGCAGCTCTTCCCTAGTCACTTCTCCTACACTGTAAGCTCTGGAAAGAATGGAGTTCATCTTACTCATTTTTCCTTTTACTCATTTACTCATTTCCCTTAGCACACAATTAGCACTCAACAACATGTTCAACGAACTACAGAGAGAAGTACGTAAGAGATGTGCTAGTACAATATTGGCCAAATTATCTTACATCAGACTCAACCAGAAAACAGCGGGCAGAAACTCACCTGGCCCCACCACTATCGCCATCGCCAGTAACGGTCTCTTGTCTGGTGTGCACAAAGTCATGGCCTACAACAATCTGGCCGCTGAACTCCAGTTCTGCTGCTTACGGAGTGATCTTGGACAAGGTACGTGCCCTGTCCTAACTCCGTTCCTTCAGTACGACGGAGAAAGACAGCTTTCCTTGGTTTGACGCTATAAAGCGGGTGTGGAAAGTAGTGCCCAGCACTGAGCCTGGCACAGAGATCATAGGCAGTAAGGGGCACTTTAGCTTCAGCAGTGACCATTTCTAGCCAGAACAGATCACTCTAGAAAAGAGTGTCTCCCTCTTCTTCCACAGAAGGATAAGCCCCACCTGCATTCCTGTTGCTCTGAGTCCCTCACTCTGTCCCCAAAGCTCAGACGCAAAAACCTCAATGCTATAACCATTATTTTCTCTTTCCAAATGCTGGCTTTCCTCCTTTCTAATTATCCCCAACAGAAGTGTCATCCCAAGGAACAGAGCGGGAAAGGCCAGGACATACAAGTTGAGACAGACTGTGGTCAAATAAGGAAGAACTTTTTGACTGCCACTCTGATTCAACTGTGTACCAAACGCAGAAGGAATTCTTGGTAAAATGTCAAGTGGGGAGAACTCGAGCCTGGGGAAGGATTACATGACTTCATGCTGGGACAATAAACCCTCAAATTAACTATACCTGTAACAAAACACTCACTCCATCACCAGCCGTCAGTTACACGGCTGCCGCAGCCAACAGTGGAAAGGGCTGAGAAAACGAATCAAGAGCGTCATCGCTGGAGACAAAGGGAGGCGAAGGAATGCTCTCTTAAAGCTTTCTTCTCCCCAGGGAGCAAAGCACAGGCGGTGAGCAGTATCAACAGAAACAAATGGGGTCACAAAGTTTCAATTTAATGGCAAGGCACTGTTCAAACTTCAGAACAAACCCAACATGTGCTGATAATTGTTTTTATCATAGAGATAGAGATGGCATGAAACTGGAAAACTCTTGGGCCTAGAGTGTCGGAAGTGAGCCCCAGGTCCTGTGCTTACTGAGCTGTGTGACCTTGCACAAGGTACCTAACTTCTCGGTACCCAAGTTTTCAGCTCTGAAAGAGGATAACAAATAGATAACGGTACCTATGCACAGCAGGGCTGCTATTTAGAAGTACTAATTTCTGTGGCACAACAGGACTGGGCAAAGGATGAATGCTACATTGAGTTTGACAAATAAAAATATTAAGATCCAGTACTTACTCAAAAGCAGCTTATATATAGCCTGTGATTAAAAAAATGGATACCGGTATTGTCATCGTAAATCCCAAAGGTGACTTTATTTTATGTTGACTCCTGAAAATTCGACTTGTTGCCCAAGGAATCCTTTTCCTGATCGTGAGGACCAATGGCCTAAAACTCAGAGGTCACTTTGATGTGGGGAAATGGAAACTGAAGGTTTTCTACACAATCAGTCAAACTGTAATCAATCAACCCCCTAATAAATGGAGGCAAGATAGACGCACTATTTATTGAGCATCCATGTGGCCAGTCGCTTTGCAAGCAGTTGAATTTTGATTGGGAGGTAACATGACAGAATGGACAACACACCGTTAAAACCCCTGCCTATTGTCACCAAGCTGATAATCCGGCAGGGGAGATGGATGTTAAAAATCAAACGTGCACCCCCCCAAAAAAAAATCCACATTGTCAATAAACTAATTTGCAATAAGAAGGGCTTCAAGAACTAGAATTCTTGTTCCTATGAGACCAACCCACCTCCTCCATGCAATCACGGCTATACAGAATTCAAGCAGTGCAGCGCCTTATATGAAGGGCATTAGACACCTGGACAAGTATCTGCTTAGGACTGTGAATTCTCTATTCTAAGCCTTCTAACCACCCACCCCACCCATTCTCCCAGTCTTGCTGCTTTTCTCAAAAAGGCTACAGTCTAGGCCTGGCCAGTTAGTTCAGTTGGTTGGGGTGTCATCCCAATATGCCAAGGGTGAGGGTTCGATCCTCAGTCAGGAAACAACCAATGAATGCATGAACGAGTGGAACAACAAAGAGATGTTTCTTTCTCTCTCTCTCTCTCTCTCTCTCTCTCTGTCAAAGCAATAAAAATAAAAATTTAAAGGCTCTAGTTCATTTATTTAATTTATCCATCCTATATTACAGTCACATCCACACATGTCTCACCAAATTTCTTCACCTATTACCCTGATTGCAGTTTTCCGTGCGCTAAAACTCCTTCCATTACATATCTATGGAAATAATGCCATTTTTTCCAGAGGTAGTTACCTATATTTGATCTTTGTAGAGTCTATGAGTTTAAACCTCAGAGGACAATGTTATTTCTGCTAGTTTCAAGTTCGAGGTTGATGTGCTGGGGTGGAAGGGGCATTTAGGGCAGATATATTGCATAATTTTCCCGTTCCAGCTTTCTCATTTGTGATGCAGAAATGAAACGCTGTATATATTTTGCCATGTGTAATGCGCACCTACGCTTTGTGTGCACATTATACACGGGATTATTACACCCATGGCATGTAATCATACCCGTTGTATAATATGCATCCTTATGACGAGACACAAAGGTCAATTTACATAAGTCATTAAGCAAACTTCGTGCTAGAATTTTTTAGGCACTATACAAAGGTCAAAATCAAAACAAGAACTTGGCAGGTTCATACTCCAAGTTCAGTAGTCCTTTTCTGCTAGCTGATCTACAAACTGTAAGCAGCAGCACTTGAGGTATAATGGAAAAAGTGCCCCCCCATAAGATGTGTTTCATCCAGCCCTGGCTGGTGTAGCTCAGTGGACTGAGCACAGGCTGTGAACCAAAGGGTTGCAGGTTCGATTCCCAGTCAGGACACATGCCTGGGTTGCAGGCCAGGTCCCCAGTAGGGGCCACGTGAGAGGCAACCACACACTGATGTTTCTCTCCCTCTCTTTCTCTCTCCCTTCCCCTCTCTCTAAAAATAAATAAATAAAATATTTTTTAAAAAAAGATGTGTTTCATCCATATCATGGAAAATATGTCCTTTTGGCATATTTAGGTACACTCAAGGTTTTTGGTGATAATTAAACACAGAGGGGAACCATTTTTGTGGTTCTACTAAGCTTTGTCGGGTGGAATGAGATAATCTCATACTTGAGAGGCTGGGGTCCCCAGAGGGAATATTATCTAAGGGTCCAATTAGTTACAGACAGGGCTTTCATTGTGCCAGCAATTCAAGGTCTTGTCCTCATCCTTAAGGTCTGCGTGAGAGTCCCAATCAGGAGACCCAGACAGGATCTCTGAGATGCACTTGCCCTATTCAAAATAAATGGGACCAATGCCTCACCCAGAGTGCTAGTTTATCGGTGATAATTAGGGCTCCAGCTCTTTCCAGTGACTAAATTAATGTCAAGTAATGTCACTCCCAGAGTTTCAGAGATGCCACACAATCAATCCCAGGTTACGTTTATTCTGCGCCGCTTTATAAACTGGAGCAAAGAGCATTACAGGAACTTTCCACTGAATTTCCATGGGGAAAATGGAAATGCTCAAGGATATTTTTAAAGACATGATCAAACATTATTCTGAATATAGTCTGTGGAGAAAATGTAATTCAATAGGGTAATTATTTAAACAAATTCTCACGGGGTGAACTTTTAAAAGAGGCACTCCGAACTCCAAAAGAAATGTTCTGTGTGTGTCCTTTCCTGAGCAAATCTCAGGGGTCAGAGAAGGACCCAGAACTTAGATGCTCTTTAATTTTCTGAGTGCTTAAATGAAGAAATAAATATAGTTCTCCTGATCATCACCATGAATTTTTACATCCAGGAAAAACAATAGTTACTTAAAGGCAAACATTATTTGAGTGTACATAAAAGAATAAAAACCTTGGACCCAAAGAGGACCACAGGGAGACACATCATAATTAAATGCCAAAGATTAAAGATAAAGAGAGAATCTTAAAAGCAGCAAGAGAAAAGGAGACAGTTACTTACAAAGGAGTTCCCATAAAACTATCAGCAGATTTCTCAAAAGAAACCTTGCAGGCAAGAAGGGTCTGGCAGGAAATATTCAAAGTCATGAAAAGCAAGGACCTACCTCCAAGATGACTCTATCTAGCAAAGCTATCATGTAGAATGGAAGGGCAGTTAAAGTACTTCCTAGATAAGGTCAAGTTAAAGGAGTTCATCATCACCAAGCCCTTATTGTATGAAATGTTAAAGGGACTTATTTAGGAAAAAGAAGAAGATCAAAACTATGAACATTAAAATGACAACGCAGTCACAGCTATCAACAACTGAATCTAAAAAACAAACTAAACAAACAACTAGAACAGGAACAGAATCATAAATATGGAAATTATTGGGATGGTTATCAGCTGGGCGGGGAGGGGGAGAATGGGGAAAAGGCACAGGGATTAAGAAGCATAAATTGGTAGGTACAAAACAGACAGGGGGAGGGTAAGAATAGTATGGGAAATGGAGAAGCCAAAGAACTTATATGCACGACCCATGGACGTGAATGTGCTGGGGGAGTGCTGGAGGGAATGGGGGTACCAGGCGGCTGGGGACAAATGCGGAAAATTGGGACAACTATAATAGCATAATCAAAAAAATATACTTTAAAAAATAAAAATAAAAACTTGCTCTTCACCTTAAAGTATAAATTAACTTCTACTACAAATAGAAAGTTGATGGAAAAAACATAAGTTTTCACAGATGACTATCATAGAATGCTATTAATTTGAAACCATTTTGTATAGTAAATCTATGCAAAACCTAAAATACTAACCTACATGTGTATAGCAACAATTACAGAGTGTGAAAGATAATTTATTTAGAAATAGGCTCATAAAAATATGTAGTTATTTTAATAGAAAAAACACTTTCTATCTGAAAATCTGTCATAGAGACCAGAAAGCAAAAATTCCACAGCTGCGTTGTCAGAAACCCTGTCATCGACAAGCAAGCGCTGGCGAGGACATGGAGAAAAGGGGGCCCTCGTGCATGGGTGGCGGGATGCAGACTGGTGCGGCCACTGTGGAAACAGTATGGAGTGGCCTCAAAAATTTAAAATGGAACTGCTTTATGACCCAGTAACCCCACTTCTGGGAATATATCCAAAGAAACCCAAAACACTGATTTGAAAGAATATACACACCCCTGTGTTCATCGCAGCTTTATATAAAATAGCAAAGATGTGGAAGCCGCTCAGTGCCCACCAGTAGATGACTGAGTAAAGAAGCTGTGATACATTTACACAATGCAGTACTACTCAGCCATAAAAAAGAAATCTTACCCTTTGCAACTGCATGGATGAACTGGGAGAGTATTATGCTAAGTGAAACAAGCCAGTCAAAAAAAGACAAACACCATGTTTTCTCTTATATGTGGAATGTAATAAGCAAAACACACAAAACAGAAACAGACTCATGGATACCAAGAATAGATTGCTAGCTGTAGAGGGGAGGTGGCTGGGGGCTGGGTAAAAAAAGTGAAGGAATTAAGCAAAAAAAAAAAAAACAAAAAACTGAAAACAAAAAAACTCATACACACAGACAACAGTATGGTGATTACCAGAGGGAAAGTGGGGAGAGTGAAGGGCAGGGAAGGGAAGGGGGGATAAATGGTGATGGAAGGAGGCTTGACTTTGGGTGATGAGCACATAATATAATATACAGGTGATGCATTATGGAATCGTACACCTGGAACCTAGGCAATTTTATTAAGCAATGTCACACCAATAAATTTTAAAAAAGAAAACCTGTCAAAAGCTGAAATTTTTTTTAAAGATTTTATTTATTTTTAGAGAGAGGGGAAGGAGAAAGAGAGGGAGAGAAACAGCAATGTGTGGTTGCCTCTCACATGGCCCTCACTGGGGACCCGGCCTGCAACCCAGGCATGTGCCCCAACTGGGAATCAAACCAGGACCGCTTGGTTCCCAGCCCATGCTCAATCCACTGCAAAAGCTGGAATTTTTAATATTTGATAGCCGAACTCATCAATGATGTTGTTCACATCATATTTGTACAAACCCTGAGACATACATTCCCCTAAAGCCACTTCTATTAACTATAGAAGGACTGGCACGCTGACATTGCCACAGAGATTTGCTAAAAAGTACTTCATCCCTTTGCAATCCCTGCATATATGCTGTTGAATATTCATATTGTTATTTATCACTATCATAAACTAATGCAGTTTATATTAAGACATTGAGAATCTGTAAAGTAAGTAACTGTGAAGACAAAACTTACCAAGCACAATGACCACCGTCTTCAGAAGACTCATCATGGTATCACGATTCCGCCGGGGGCCAGAACTATGCCGAGACATTCTCATAGTCCTCTGGCGGACATAGCCAAAAATATGAGCGTAGAGAACCACCATTACGACAAAGGTCACCAGGTTGAAAATGGCCCAGAAGACTAAGTAAGAGTCACTGTAGAGGGGTGCCATGTTGGAACAATTCTCAATGTCACAGATGCAATTCCAGCCCACACTGGGTATAGCACCCATGACAATGGCCATGGTCCAGATGACCACAATCACCACCACCACCCTCCGGTTGCTCATCCGTGTGTGGAGTTGCATGCGAAAAACTGTAATGTGCCTCTCGATGGCAATAGCCAGTAAATTGGCCACAGATGCCGTCAGGCTGGTGTCGATGAGGCCCTGACGAAGGAGCCACGTGCTGACAGTCAGCCTCCGAGTATTAGGTCCTGTGTTGAACATTAGGTAGAAGTAGGCCAACCCAGCAAAGAAGTCCGCAGCTGCCAGATTAGCCATTAAGTAATAAATAGGGAAATGGAAGCGGCGGTTGACGTAGATTGCCACCATGACCAGTAGGTTGGCCAACATGATGAAGATACAGACGGTGATTCCAAGCCCCATGACCAGCTTGCTGACTGTGTTCCATTCTGTGGCAAGATATTTCCCACTCCGGTTGTAAAAGAAGGCAATGGACTCATTGTAGAAGCACTGTGGTTCGTTCATGGCTGTGAACTAGGAGAGAAAGGAAGAAAGATGAAAACTAAAGAAAAAAAGAAACCACAAATCCAAATTTAAAGACGTATAGATAGCCCTGGCTGGTGTAGCGCAGTGGATTGAGCGCGGGCTGGGAACCTAGCGGTCCCGGTTCGATTCCCAGTCAGGGCACATGCCTGGGTTGTGGGCCAGGTCCCCATGAGGGCCATGTGAGAGGCAACCATACATTGCTGTTTCTCTCCCTCTCTTTCTATCTCCCTTCCCCTCTCTCTAAAAATAAATAAAAATAAAATCTTTAAAAAAAATTAAAAAAAAACCATACACTTAAAAATAAAAAAAATAAAAAAAAAAAGACGTATAGATAATACAAGAGTTCTGGGGTAAATGTGGCCCCCGAAAAAGCAAAGAATTTGAAAATCTGATCCCGCATCATGTTCTGTGATTATACGGAAACCTCAAGGTTTCTCACTGTGTTACTGTCCTCAAGATTCTCAAGATTAAAGACAGTCGGAGTCAAATAAATGACAAGGTCTGTACTCGGTGGTTGCACATCATTGAAGTCTACTAGAAAAGCCACATGGCCCAGAAATCATGCTTAAAATACACGAGAAAGATGAGAATTCTGCAGAGCATTGCCATTGGAATATTTACTATAGGGAAATTGACTTTGACCTGTTATTTAGGGAATCTGTAAACACAGTTGGTTTATAGATAGGGTATTATTGCCCTATTATTCAGCATTTCTGTTCTCACATAGAATGTTCCCTCTGTGACAGACATTTTCAGTGCGAGTCCCCACAAGGGCCGTCAGTCTCAACATTTCAAAGAGGTCACTATGGATCAAAGCTTCTTTGCCAAAAGCCAGCATTTGCTGCTCAACATTCCTGTGGGCAGCACTGCCTACCCCCACAACTCCTTCTCCCCAGAATAGCCTTCGTCAACCAATCTACGATGTTTGAGAGCTTTTTTCTTTTTGAAGGGCATAAGAAATGTCACCTAATAGAACACGTAAAGAGCAGCTGACACTTTGACACCGTTGTACAAAAAATGAGGTATACTTAGATTAAAGTTATATCTTTTAAAAGGTAGAGCGGTAAACAATGTATTATGTGTTTCTTATTTTTCAACATCATCAACTAGAATATGTTTGCTTATTATTTATACCTTACTTGAATCCAAAAGGATTGAGGAAGTTTATTATAGAATAATATAGGTAGCCATTAAACTATTAAAACAAAATTAGAAAATAAAATGAACATAGAAAAATTAGAAAATGATACACCAAATAGTGTAAGTTATTTTTTTCTGAAGCTTTAGGTTTGTTTGAGACTCCTAGAATCAGAAAATACTTCTTGAAGACAGTTCACATCCTAACTTTTTCTTTTGGGGGCACACTGCATTTAATTAATTACTTAGCAAATGTGACAGGTTTAACCACTATTTTTTCAATTATTTTTCTACTTTTCAATTACAGTTGACATTCTAATATTAGATTAGTTTCAGATGTGCAGCAGAGTTAACCACTGTTTTAGACCAAATATTCTACTGAATACCCACAGGTTATGCATAAATGTTTACCAAACCCTGAAAGTTCCAAAACAGTAGGAAACGCTTATTAAATGGTCAGTCTTTTAACTCCTCCAGACATCTGCAGTCTCTGTCCTCATTTGGACTTCAATGGCTTTTCGATCATGCTTCCATCACTACACACACTGTGTTGCATAATTACTTACAACATGTCTGTTTCTTAAAGAGATCATAGTCCAGGGGAGGAGGGAAGACCTTGTCTCACACATGTTGGTATCCTACACACCTTCAGCAGAACCTCATTCATTCGCGATCTGAGAACTTGGTTTGTAGTGTTCCATTCCACGCAAATCTTGCCATTACGCTGGGTAATTCATCTAATTTTCTTGCCTTTCAGTTTCCTGACCTCACCTCTGATGACCTTCTATTTCATTACACCACATCTGCCCGCTTCCATGGCCACACCCTGGACTTTGTAACCACTCAGAACTGTCTCCCTTTGGAAATAATTAATTTTTACATTCTAAATACTCACCGCATTTTCCATCCTTCCAGATTTCTCACTTTTATGTCAGTTCTTTGAAGTCCTCTGTTTCCTCAAGCATCCTATTTTTCCCCAGTGGATTACCCTCCCTATCTCCTCTTTTGCTTTATCCAACTTACATTCCATAGTATCTCCTTTCAACATCTTTAGCACTAACCTAGGAATACATTATCTTCCTGAAACTGTAAAGTCAGATGATCTTCAGAATTCAAATTTTTTCTGGTTTTGCAAGGCCAGTTATACAGCACATAAACAATACACGATGTAACATCCCCATCAAAATTTGGGACAGCACTCCAGAATCACACACATTAATTTCTAAAGCAAAATACATCATTGTAGACACTAAATTTTATAAAGTTTATAAATAGCTTCATATTCGTTTATTCAGAGCTAGTTTTGCCACTGAGTTATGAAAGATTTTTCAGTTTTCACACTCTGGTGAAGTTTCTCTTTCAGATAAGGAAACAGAGACCTTTACCCTTTAATCTACTTGCCCCACTGTATTGCATAACCATGAGAATGACATCAGTCTTGGACGAATAAAATTGGTTGCTACTTCCACATGTACACCAACCCACTGAGAAATGTCAGGGAAAATATCTCTGGCAGATGGATCCTGGTAGAAATTCATGATGGCTATCCTCTGCTGAGACTTCAGTGCCAAAAGAAACCTGATTATCTCTTAATTATTATTCTATATCTTCTCTACAGTGACTATTTAAAACTTATCTACTGTTCTCTTTTGAGCCCCATCTTCCCTCTCTCCCTCAGCAGTTGACAAAAGAGAACAATAGAAATCATCAGATTTGAAATCCTTTGCCTTTCTCCCACCGGAAAGACAAATTACCTATTCAAGAAACCATGCTTTCTTCCTCTTCCGTTGCAATGGAAAAGGTGTACCCTGCCAGCCAAGTGTTCTGAATCCTGTCCACTCCTACCAGGTCAAGGAACTTGTTCTGCAATTGCTTCCTTTCCCCTCCTTATATCTTCAATTTTCTCCCAATGCTTCTCTCTCTTCCCCTGAATCTTTCTCTATCCACATTCAAGTTTAGTATCTGCCATCTTTAAAAAAAAAAAGAAGAAGAAGAGAAAGAAGTTCACATGACCTCATATTTACCTTCTGCCCTTGATTATTTTTCTCTTTCATGGAAAATGCTCTCTAATTTCTCAATTAACTATAGGATGGCTGCTACTCCCACCCCTCCATCAAATCCACTCCAGTCAAATTCTTAAATTCTATATAACTTCCCAAAGTCACGCCAATCTTATGGCTATTCCAATGGATATTGGAATCACCTTGCTGACCTCCTCCGAGCATTAGATACATGACTGCAAGGCTCTTTTTAGAAATTTCTCTGTTTGGCTTTAATAACACCACACTCTTCAGGGTTTTGAGCTCTCTCTCTGGCTGGTCCTTCTCAGTCATTTCCTTGGATTCCTCATACTCTGTGCAATATTAATGTTTTTACACTATTTATGTTCTCATTCAATACAATTTCATTGAGTTTTCTAACATGCCCTCCAAGACTTCAATTATCTTATCTATCCCAAATACTCTCATATCTACATATTTAAACCATACTGCTTTCCTGAGCTCTAGGCAAATATCAAATTGCCTCCTGGTATCTCTAATTGACTACCCCACAAGGAGTTCCATCTCTGTGTGCAAAACCAATCTCAAAATCACAATCTTCCTCATGACCCCCAACAACTTCTTCCCATGTTCTCTATTCTAGAGACTAGAAAACTGCTACCTTTCCAGTGATCTGAGTGCTAAACCTGGGAATTCATTTTCCTCCCCTCATCCTCATCACTTAATCAATAACCCAATCCTGTAGATTCTCCTTCCTAAGTATCTGCTCAAGCTGTCTACTGGTCCATTCTTATGGTCACATCATTAACACTACACTGGCTTCTTAAATATCTTTCTACCCAACACCAATCTCTTCTTCAGTGATCTTTCTAAAAGGCCAAGTTAACCAAGCTGTTCTCCTATTGGAAATGCTTCAATGGCTTATAAGTGCACTTAAGATAAAAATCTAACCTCTTCCACCACATTATCAGGCCTCCCTTGCTTCTCCAGACTCAACTCCAGCTGTTAACAACTTTAAACTCTCTGCCTCAGCTGTATTGAATGTGCTGTGCTCTCTCGCACATCTGATTCTCAGCATCAGTAAGTATAGTGGCTTTCTGCATCAGAATCACCCAAAGGGTTTGTGCAGCTCAGTTTTCTGGCCACATCCTGAGAATTTCTGATTCAATAGATCTCAGGTGGGGCCCCCGATGAAGCTGATGGTGCTCGTCCAGGGACCACACTTTGAGTACCACCAGCCTAGAGCATTCCTCCCCCAATCTCACCGTATACTCCTCCTCATGCATCAGTTGTGATGTTACTCTTCCCAGTCATTCTCCCTAGACCTTCCCACATCTAGGCAAGGTGTTTTCTGCCACAGTTCCCTGCATTCCTCCCGTGACAACACTAACCACACTCTACAATAACTGCTCAATTATCTATTGACACCTCTTCACACTGGGCTATAAGCTCTATGAGGGCAAAGATTCTAGCTTTCTTGTTTATTTTTGTACAGCATCCAACTATTAGACACTTTAGATGTTAAATATATATTGATCATAATAATAAATTAAAGCTAATTCCAATAAATGTTTACACTTTACAAGTTTCCTCTCTGTGAAGGACATACAAAAAATTATAAATATAAACACAAAACTCTGTTCTTTAGCTCCTATAACCATTTATTTTCTCTGGACAAAGATATTTTCATTTTATTTATTTATTCACTTTTAAGAGCGAGTGGAAGGGAGGGAGAACAAGAGGGAGAGAAACATTGATGAGAGAGAGAAACAGCTATTGGTTGCCTCTCGCACACACCTCAACCAGAGATCAAACCCACAGCCTAGGCACGTGCCCTGCCCAGGAATCGAACTGGTGACCTTTCACTTTGCAGGATGATGGCCAGCCAACAGAGCCACACTGGTCAGGACTGATTAGAGACATTTTTAAATCAAACATGAAGCACGCAGAATTTCATAGCACTCCAACTTTTGAACACAAAAAAGTCAAGCAGTGATATATGTAGCTTCTTTGTTCTTTCCAAAGTTTAAAAAAAAACTGTACAGTTAAGGCTAACAAAACAAAGAATAAATTTTAAGCCACAATATGCTAAGATGAACAAAACTGACAAGTTTTCTCTAGTGGTATCCCATACATTTACTCAGGAAATGGCATGTAACCCCATCCTATGTTATCTCTCAGCTCTCAAAAAATTGATCAGTGACACCATAAAAACCATACTATATTTAATGATATAACTTACATGATTTATTGAACCTCAGTTTTATCATCTGTGAAATGAGGAAATTAGACTAAATGACACATAAGGTCTATTTCAGATTTAAAATTCTATACTAAGAATTCTGGGTAAAAACTCTATCGTTCATAAAAATTGCCAGCTAAATATTAAAACAGTAAAACATATACC
Organism: Micronycteris hirsuta; assembly: GCA_004026765.1. NCBI lineage: Eukaryota > Metazoa > Chordata > Mammalia > Chiroptera > Phyllostomidae > Micronycteris > Micronycteris hirsuta. Next base: position 71,818 of record PVJI01001376.1, read on the forward strand.
AGGAATTAAAAATAGTGATGGTAGAATATACCTGGGAAAAAGTCAGGGAGTTTCAGGTAAATTTAGTACAACAGGACTGAATTGAAATAATTAAATCTCCTCTTCTACACCTACAAAAGTAGCAGGTCTGGAGAATATACGAAGGAGACCCTGGCAGAAGCTCCAACAGTAGTCAGAGGGTAGTATGAATGAGCTCTCTTACTTCTTTAGGGCCCGATGGATTTAGGCAGAAACCCACATCAAGCCCAGGGAGAATCCGATTCAACTATGATTCCTATAAGTCAGTAAGGTACCATATTTTTCAGACTATAAGACATACCAGACCATAAGACACACCTAGGTTTTAGAGGAAAATAAGAAAATAAAATTGAAGCAAAAAATGTGGTAAAATATTTAACAACATAAATAACATAATATTTCACCCATGTAAATGTAAACAGAAGTCAACAGCTACATTCAGACTATAAGACGCACCCCCATTTTCCTCACAAATTTCGGGGGGAAGTGCGTCTTATAGTCCAAAAAATATGATAGTTATGGTTATAATGACAGAGCAAAGAGAAAAAGTACACATTTTATTATCTAATAGTCCTAGAGTCAGAAGTCCAAAATGGGTCTCACTAGACTAAAATGTCAAGGTTTTGGTGGACTATTGTCCTTTCCAGAGACTCTAGAGAATTTTGGAAAAGGCAAGAAAAATTCTCTAGAGTCTCTGGAAACAACAACAGTCCCACCAAAACCCACATTCCGGGGCCTCTGGACCTCTCCATCTTCAAAGCCAGCACTGGCCAGTCACGTCCTCACATTATATCATTCTAACACTGACTTTTCTTCCTCCCTCTTCCACATTTAAAGAGCTTTTTTATTATACTGAGACATCCAGATAACCTAGGATAATTTCCCCCATCTTGAATCTTTAATCACATCTGAAAAGTCCCTTTTGCTATGTAAGGTAGCATATTCACCAGTTGTAGAGATTAAATCTTGGAAAGCCATTACTGTGCCCAACAGAGAGATGAAAACAAGTTCTGAATTAAAAACAGCAATTTAGGCTATGAAATAAAAGTATAAAAATTCCAGAAAACTGAAATGGCAACTAGAATACATACTTGAGAAATTTACCTATCACTCAGAGAAGGTCAGAGATGATAAGAATAAAAGAAGATACATGTAGGGAAAAAAGTCTTGGTATTCTAGGAACCCAAGAAAGATTAGGGCAGAACTAAAGTAATACAACTGAAACATGGGACAAGTTATTGCTTAAGAAGAAAGATCTCATGGGGGGAGAAAGGAGGTGGTAAAGGGGGAATAAATGGTGAACACACAATACAATATACAGATGATGCCTTTTTTTTAAAGATTTTATTTATTTAATTTTAGAGAGAGGGGAAGGAAAGGAGAAAGAGAGGGAGAGAAATATCAATGTATGGTTGCCTCCTGCACACCCCATACTGGGGACCTGGCCCACAACACAGGTGTGTCCTGACTGGGATTCGAACCAGCAACTCTTTGGTTCAGAGGCCCACACTCAATCCACTGAACTACACCAGCCAGGGCTCAGATGATGTATTATAAAATTGCACACCTGAAATCTATATAATTTTATTAATGAATGTCGCCCCAATAAATTCAATGAAAACCTTTTGTAAAAAAGAAGATCTCAGATTACCATTGAAGTTTATATAAATTACAAAAGAGTTAATTAAAAGTAAGTAAAATTTAAACATAACTTGTTAGATGTTGGAATCTCAAGGGTAAAGTTAAAAATTCTAATAGTATAAAAAAATAAACAAAAAGCAAACAAATCAAATGTCTAGGGAAAGAGAGAGAACAGGATATCACCAAGCCTCTGCTGCAGAATTCCAAAGGACAGAAGAGAAGCAATCAAACCAAACTAACAAGCAAAACAGAGACAGACTCCCAGATGGAGAGCAGATAACAGCTGGGGGCGGGGAGGGGGAAGTCAGAGGGTGGAGGGATGGAGCACAAAGGAAAAAGGACTCATGGACATGGACAACAGTGTGGTGATTGCTGTCAGGGCAGGGGGAGGGGATGTATAAGGGGACTCAATGGTAATGGAAAAAATACAATAAAGATTAGGTTTTTAAAATCTCCATTATTTGGAGAAAGTGTGGGAGATCCATAAATTCCAAAGCCAATGACTGTATACTGATGTTTTCACATGTGGACGGTAAAGAATATGGCCCCAGGGATGTCCGAGCTCAGAAAGCACATCGCGTCCACATTTTCTTCCTAAGGAAAATACAAATGTAACTAAGCCAGGAGAAAAGTAAAAACACAATAAAATAGAGTAAAAACCCTGGCAGCAAGCCTCAAAAGCCCAGAAGACATATGGGTCTAAGTAATTGCTCTTCATATGCTTATAAAACTTAAAGCAAATATCAGAAATAAATCTTGAAAGTATAATTACAAAATAATAAGTTAATAAGAATCTGAGATTTAAATCATTGTATGAATAAGAACTTGAAATTAAGGAAATAGAAGTATGTAAATACCTGTTAATTTTTTTATTACTCAGGCAAGAATCAAAACATGCTATTTAAATTGTAGCAATAATTTTCTTTTTTAAAAAAACCCCTCACTCAAGGATATGTTTATTGATTTGAGAAAGAGAGAGAGAGAGAGACATGGATGTGAGAGAGAAACGTCGATGGGTTACCTCCCTGACAGGGGATTGAATCACAACCCTGACAGGGGATTGAACCACAACCCAGGTGTGTGCCCTGACCAGGGCTCAAACCCACAACCTTTTGTGTACAGGACAATGCTCCAACCAACTGAGCCACCTGAAGGCTGGAACAAAAATTTTCAGAAATAAGTTTAAATATGATGATTCAAAAACCATCAAATTGAGTAATCAATATACTGACGTAGGATGACTACTTTTCATATTACTGGAAATAAAGAGAGTGGAAGTAGGGGAAAAAGAGAAACAATGTCTAGAACGACAATTTTGTAAAATTTATATAGGTAAGACTGCAAATGATATTTTTTTCTTCTTTAGATATGTATTATTAATTGCAAGAAATTTAGGGAAAAACAAATATACAATCAGACGAAACTCACTAAATACTTTTTTAAGTTTATTATTCAAAATCCAAATCACTGAAATTAGAAATCTCTCTGTAATAAGTGACAGAAATACGCCCTGCCCAAGGAACAAAGATGCAAATAAAACAGGATTAACTCAAAATTAAACTGTCCTCAAAGTGAAAAAGAAAAGTCCATGTTCATGCCCTTTTCACATCCACCAATTACATCTCAGGATGATGGGTCGCTGGCGGCTCAACAGACCAGATGGTCCACATCTCAGAAATTTACCTCCCCCTGTCACGTGATCTCCAAAGAAGTCATAACAAATCTGCCAAGCCCCCCGCTGGAAGAGCCACAGAGGCTGTTCACCTTCACCGCGCACTTCATTTGTTCACGGGCACATTCACAAGCATCCGTGGAATGCCAGGTATGGGCATGCTGCGGCCCTGCAGTACGCCTTTAAGGGCCGCCAAGCGACACACCTGAGTGCCTGCGGTGGAGCTACTCGCAGTCCCTCCACCGTGTTTTCATTCTCCTCAGAGACAATCACATATTCATTAGCAGAGTGGGGAAGGGAACACTTGGCACAGGCTCACAGACTGGCAATCAAACCTACGTGACTTAGTGAGCACTTAGACAAGAATGTAAATATGTACTCCACTGTCATTCCAAAAGGAAGATTTTAATCTATGCTGGATGAAGGACAAGTAATAAGACATAAATCAAGCCTTCTCACTTTTCTACTTCTGTTGAAGTACAGCAATAGAGTGGGTGAAGACTTCTTCCTGATGCTGATGCTCACCAGCTAATTTAGTCTTTTTTTTTTAAGATTTTATTTATTTATTTTCAAAGAGAGGGGAAGGGAAGGAGAAAGAGAGAGAGAGAAACAACAATGTGTGGTTGCCTCTCACATGGCCCCCACTGGGGACCTGGCCCGCAACCCAGGCATGTGCCCTGACTGGGAATCGAACCGGTGACCCTTTGTTTTACAGCCCGCACTCAAACCACTGAACTACACCAGCCAGGCTAATCTGGTCCTCAGTAAGTCTCATAACTGCTCCAAGTGTCAACTTTCTCATGTGTAAAGCAAGGTATGAACTCCTCACAGGCTTCTTCAGTTCTTAAATCTAAAATAATCAGACCATTCATACATTTCCTTCCCCATCCCCCAAAAAAGGACTAGAGAGAGACAGCATAGAATTAAATACCATTAAGTCTCTATTAACAAGAAAAAGAGTTCCCAAACTTTTTATAGCCTCAAATCAGAAACAATTTAGAAAGTGGAATAGTTTGCCACTAGAACTAGAAAATAGGCCACAAAACAAAGCTGATTCAAACTAAAAATGTTTTAAAGCTAGAATCCTTAAAAGAGCTGAAGAATACGTAACTGCTAGATTTTTAAGGGTTATCTGAAAAGTGCATAAGATGTTACTTCATATAAAGCAACAGTGTGTGTGAATATGACACGTAGGCTGGGGTGAAAGCAGGTTTACAGTTGCAACTACATGAAACACAGTCAGTAAATCTCCTGTAATAATCACAACCTGCATGTCCTTTTCCATACGAACTGCTGTACACCTACTGTGCCCCAGATTGGACACATACGTGTCCGTAAAAAGGAACGATAGGAAATAAATGATAAATCAATGACAATACTTTGTATTTTTTTTAAAGATTTTATTTATTTACTTTTAGACAGAAGGGAAGGGAAGGAGAGAGGGAGAGAAACATCCATGTGTGGTTGCCCCTCACATGGCCCCCACCAGGGACCTGGCACGCAACCCAGGCGTGTGCCCCGACTGGGAATTGAACTGCGACCCTTTAGTTTGCAGCCCGCGTTCAATCCACCAAGCTACGCCAGCCAGGGCAAATATACTTTGTATTTTTTACAGCTCCTTGTACCAGGCTGAGATAAAGTGGAAAACATCACACTTGTCAAATTTCCAAAGAAAGACTTTTGAGTTGGTCCTAAGAAGAAGAAATGAAAGAATTTGCTGAAAATACAAAGACACACTGGAGAAAAAGATAAGCCTTCTGAATGCACTGCTCAGCTCAAAGGGATACAAACCAACGTTATAGGCTCCTCTGGCAGCAGGGGGCTTGTCAGATTAGGCAAACAGGGTGTTAAATATTACTGGGAAAAGATGAGTCCTTGGCCTTGACTGAGGCAATGAGTTAAAACTGAGATCCAATCATGAAGCTAGTAGTTTTGAAGATCTCCCAATCAGTAAAAGAATAGATAATCATCATCATCATGATCTACCCATTTGCACTAGGGAAAACAAGAGAGAAGAGAGCTTGTCTATTTTAGCTGAGGCTCCAGGTTGGAAAATGAATAAAAGACTCTCTTCAGAAATCCTGATCCTGATCCTATAAATGGATTTGAAGCTAGTCTGTCAAGTCTGAAACCCCACAAAAGGAGAAATTGACACAAACTGTGGTCCTCAGCTTGTGATATCCCCACCCCCTCCCACTCCGTGTGCCAGGCACTAGCATCAGAGCTCTCTGGAGGACCCGACCTCAGTGAAGCCATGCGAACTCTCTTAGGTCAGCCCCACTGAGGATGAACTCGCCATCCAAAGGATTGGACACAGGTGGGAAATCATGCGTGAGAATTGGCAGAACAATCCACAGCAGAATTAGACCCAAGATTTGAGACAAAACTGAACTGATTGCTTATATTCCCCCTTTTCCACTTCAACTACTTCAAGAGTTACATTTTACTCTTAAGCAGTTTACTTTCACTTGTTTTGAAATTGACCTGAAATGACTTAATATTATAGTTTTGATTTTATATTTTCAAAGTACTTTTTATATTTGATTTCATATTTGATTATCATTGTGTGAAGCCAGCACAGCCATGTTGCAAGAACAAAGAAGAAAAGTAAGAGTAAAATAAATAATCAGCCAATATTATTTAAGAACATAATATATATTACATACTATATATTACATAATTATATAGCATATCATGTATTATATATTGTATTGTTATATTGTATAAATGTTATATATAAATATAATATACATCATAATGACTAAACAGGGTTTATACTAAAATGCAAAGATGAATTCAAACATTTTAAAATCTGGTAATATAATTTACCACATGAACAAATTCAGGGGAAAAAAAAGCCAGTTCATGCCAACCGACATGGAAATGCATTTGGTAAATATGAATAACCTTTCATGATAATTTGACAATCCAGGATTACAAGGGAACTTCCTTAATTTGATTAAAAAAAAAGTATATGGCAATTGTGATATTTGATGGAAGAAGTCTCTTTTAAAACAAAAACAAAACCAAGTTGACTTAATCATCAGTGGCTTTTAGTATACACTGGTGATGATGGCGAAAACAATAAAAAAAGAAAAGGAAAAAACTGTTCTTCACAAGTGATATAATCAATTACATATAAGATGCAATATAGTCTATAAATAAACTATATTAAGACAGTTTAAAAAATTTGTTGGATTAAATGTCAAGCCACATGAATCAACTGTGTTCTTAGAGGAAACACCAGAAAAATATTTTTAAGTATATTTTATTGATTATGCTATTACAGTTGTCCCATTTTTTTCTCTCCTTTGTCTCCCCCTGCCCTGTACCCCGATTCCCTCCAGCATTCCCCCCCTTAGTTCATGGGTCATACATATAAGTTCTTAGGCTTCTCCATTTTCCTATACTATTCCCTACCTCTCCCTATCTATTTCGTACCTACCAATTATGCTTCTTAGTCCCTGTACCTTTTCTCCCATTCTCCTCCTCCCCCTCCCCTCTGATAAGACTCCATGTGATTTTTTTAAAGTATTATTTCAAGAAAAATACATCTACAACAACAAAAGCTCTAATGTATCTAAGAATAAGTCTAAATATTCAAAAACTTACAAGAAAACCTAAATAAATGAAGAAGGAAAGCCCGGCTGGTGTAGCTCAGTGGATTGAGTGCGGGCTGGGAACCAGAGGGTCCCGGTTCAAGTCTGGGCACATGCCTGGGTTGTGGGCCAGGTCCCCAATGAGGGCCATGTGAGAGGCAACCATACATTGCTCTTTTTCCCTCCCTTCTCCTCTCTCTGAAAATAAATAAATAAAATCTCTAAAAAAGAAAAAAAAGAAAAAAAAGGAAAATATTTCCTGAGCAGAGAAAGAGATATGGTGCCAATTTTCCCGAAATTAATATCTAAATTCAAGACGATAAAATGAAAATTCCAAAAGTTTTTCATGAAGTTTGCAATGCACCCTGAAGAGTGATATGGAAGCACAAAAGAACTAGAGTATCCAAGATAACTTGGGTGACAAAGAACTGGGGGCCCTCAGGAAAAGCACATGCTATTTTAAGGTGGTAGCAGTAAAGATATTGCGATATCAGTACAGAAATACATGAATAAGCCAATGGAATAGAATAGAAAGCCAAAAACACGCACTTCTTTGGGAACTTGATATGACACATGGGCTTTTACCCATTAATGAGGAAAATGGCATAACTGTTCATCTATATGAAAAAAATAAAATAAATATCTATGCCACATCATACACAGAAGAAATTAACTTCAGGTGATATAAAGACACATAAAAAAAATTAAAAATTTGTAACTTGTGAATATGGGGATCTTCTAAACAAACCAAAACATTGACAGAATCTGATTAATTAAAAATTCAATACGTCTGTGCTACAAAAAAGTTTTGTAATCAGTGAAAAGCCGAAGACTAGTAGAAAGTTTGACAATGCACAATAAAAAGGCTTAGTTTTTACAGTGAAATGAAAAGACTTTCTACAAATCAAAAAGAAAAAGCCAAACAATTCAACAGCAGACAGGCAAAGATGGGGCGGGCAATTCACAGATGAGGAAACCGGATTGCCGATAATCACACGAAGAGATAATTACCCTTACAGGGAATCAGAGAAAGTTAAATACAAACCATAGTCAGATCCAATTCATTTTTCCATCAGGTTAGCAAAACTCAACAAGTATGAAAATATCAAGAGTTGGTGAGGACCGCCAAATAATGCCAATGGGAGTAAAATTTAGTACAACTGCTTTGAAAAACAGTTTGGTAAAAATCACTAAAGCTGGTCACGTTCATACACAGGATTAAACGACTCTAACTAGAAAAACTCCCATGTGTGCCAGAAGAGACAGGCATAATAATTTCCATTGCCCCTCTTGTACAATATCAAAATATTAGAAACAACGTGAGTATTCGTCAGTTGGAGAATAAATAAAGTACAATATAACCAGAAAGGCATACTATAGAGCAGTTAAAATGAACAAAGTAAAGCTTTAGGTATGCTGATGACCACAGCAATTTGCACAAGTATACATGCAGAACTTGCATGCAATGTTTACAAATGTAAGCTTTACACAGGAATGTCAAACATTTGCAGAAACACATACATTGTTTATATTTTCCCACACACGTATATATTCACAAACACACGTGGGGAGGTGATAAACATCAATTTATGGTCTGGGCCAAAAGGGAGTTAATAAGCTCGGACAGCACCAGAGCTCCAATTTTATTCATTTATTTGTTAAAGCCCCAAATTGTGAAGCAAGTACATCAAAATGTTTAAATTTTACAAAACTAGGTAATAGATATATTACTAGATTATAGTACTCTTTACACTTTTCTGTATGCTTGACATATTTTTTTTAAAACCCATAATTTAATCTGAGTTGCAGCAAATGGTTCAGTTGCCAACAACAGATGGAGGGGAAAGAAGGAGAGGGGAAAAGAAGCGGCAGGCACTATTGCTAGATTTCACCAGGTCCAAAGAATGATTAATGGATAAAAGCTAAAATACATGATGATGCTTCACTTACATTTTCTATTTCTTGGGAGACGATAAAGAGTATGAGGAGATAACATTGTAGATTTATAGAAGATGAAAGCTTAGGTCTTAAAACTATTGAGATCTGGGTTCAAATCCCACTCATGTAGTTTTCTAATACGACCTCAATAGACTATGCAACACTCCTGTCTCAGGAGGTAGTTTCCTCACCTGCAAAATGGAGAGAAAAACATCACCTCCTTTTAAGGACTGAGTACTGATTACTCTTTCCGTAACATTTTTTCTCCTGAAACATTCAAATCACATGACTCAAAAGGCTTGAACCTCCATAAACCAAACATCATCTCTAAAATGCAGCCTTCTTGAACTCACAGGTCAAGATAATAAAATGAAATAAGTCATCGTATGAAGAAAATGAAAAACTATTTTCCATTAGCCCATTTTCTCTCATAGGCTAATAGCCGAATATATTTCCTTATTATCTTGATCTAATCTTTTTTTTTTTTTTTTTACAATAATGTGTTTATGTGTGAAGTTGGTGGCCAGGCTCTCTATTTCTTCTACTGGTTTACCTAACCCCACACAAATATCACATTGCCTTATTTATTATGACTCTGGAATAAATTGTGGTGTCTGGAGACAGTTTTTCCCATCTAGTTCTTCTTCAAGATTATATTGGCTATTTCTGACCTTTTGCATTTTGGGTCTCAAAATTTTTTTTGGAATTTTTATTGTGATTGCATTCAATCTATAGATGCATTTGCAAAGAACTGACATCAATAATCTTAAAATCCATAGACATGGTGTCTAGTTAACTTTAATGCCTATTAATAAAGTTTTATAAATAATCTGAAAGAATTCTTACACATACTTTATTATTAGAGTTATTCTAAAGTACTTAATACTTTTAATGCACTTGTATACAGCTTTTGGGGGTAATTTACTCATCTAAGTTGTTTATTACTGAAATATAATTGGCATATAACATTGTATTAGTTTTAGGTGTTCATTTTTAAAAGACTAGGATTGTATACTTGTTTAAGTTCTTCTGTATTCTCCTACCTATAATTATTGTACTCTTCTTTTTCTTACAAACAGCTTGTTTATGCTTTTTCCCATAACTAGCTTAGAGGAAAGCAATAAAATGTACAACCAAAAATAGGCAGCATTTAATATTTTAAATATTTAAGGCAACTTATTTTTAAGAATTTTAAGGAAAATCATGCAAAAAATCCTAATAAGAATAAATGTATATTCCTGATTACGATTGAGTTAAACATCATGGTATAACTAAGACTATAATCCTCATAGATTCCCTGTTCCTTATATCTTTTCTTTTTCTACCATCACAGAGTTGAATTCCCATCTATAGGTTCCAAACTAATCTTGAAGAAGACAGTGGGCTGATGGGTACTCGAGCCTCTCCATACTGACTTATCTCCCAGCGGTGGGATCTATGCCCACCCAGGACTGCTGAGTCCTAAGTTCCCACTGGTCATCCACACACAACACACCATGTCAGAGTAAGCCCTGCACACAGGCTTTAAGGGTGGGATTCTTTCGGGGTCCTCCCCTCCATTGTTTTTGCCAGGTTACCTCAGTATCCTGGTCAACCACAATTGAGTTAATGCTAAATAGAGTTCTAGATAGGCAAAGCCCTTAGAGTTGGCCCAGACCTAAAGCCAGATGAATATCTCTTCCTTCCAGGCCTGAACTAAAGCTCTAAAACCTCCCTAAACCGTCTGGTGGAAATTCACCTAAGGGCAAACATTTTGAAATCAGGCAGCTACCAAGTTCACCAACAGCCATACCTTATCCCTCTTCCTGTAGGACTAGCACTCTTGCTCTCAAACACTGCCTGAATCTTTGCACGTTGCTTAATTGCCAGCCTAGCGTTTCAAGAACTAACCCACTCCATGGCCGTTCCTTAAACATTCTGTCTGCTGCTAAAGAGCAGGGATGAACCACTATCAACTCTGTCCCAGCCTGAGCCTGCCTAGGACAATCACTGATGACAAGGGAGGAGTGTAACGAAAGGGCGGTCCTTCGAGGGATGCTAGGCAATTACCAAGCGGCAGCATTGTGACGGGACGAACGGTCTCATTGCAGCAAGGTACACTTCTCAAAAGATATAAGTCCCGTGGGCCCTATTATTATGACCTCCTCAGCTGGTGAGAGCAGCAGGGCGTTGTCCCACCGTAGCGTTTATTCACTAAGAATAAGCACTAAGAAAAGCTGCCACAGAAGCTGAAAGAAAAATGCTGGAGAAGATAGGAGTGGGGAAAGGAAACCAGGCAAACAGGCAGTAAGAGGGAGAAGGCCACATGCTTTTGAAGGATAAACAGGTAGCTCCATTAGTCTTTAAAGACTAAGCAATTAGAAAGAAAAAGAAACAAATGTGAAAGGTCGCATTTGTGGTTGACCCTAGGTACCCCGGGATAATTTTGTTTTATGAATAGAAAACTGAAAATGTGCCCTCAGATTCTGAAATGTGATATCCTCTCAAACTTTATCTGAATTTATAAACACAGAAGAGGGCATAGATGAATTGACATTGCAATATGAGAACGAATTTAACTTCTAATGGAAACACAGTTCAAGATGGAGTACGTCAGAAATTTCAATGTTTATCTCCACATGCATTTATTCCTGGCAATACATTGGAGTTTTCTGTAGAGTGTTTATCTAACTTGGCTTTCCTTTGATGGATATTCTGGCATACTACATAAGCACATCATACACAAGGCCATGTGAAGAGGTAACTACTTTCTCCCTGTAGACAACTCCCAGAATAATTATGAGGGAAAAGGAACGACCTAGCATATGGCAGGTATCTATTAAGAGGCTGATACTGTACAGAACACTTAGCAGATATTTTGCCATTTAAACCCATGACCACAGTGTGTATTATTCGCATCCTAGAGATTCAAAAAAATAAAGCTAAAAGACTGTTAAAAACTCTCCTAGCTATGAGATTTGAACCCAAACCCAGCTGGATCTAAGTCCATGCATTCTCTTTTCTCAACGTCATGGTAGGTGAAGCCAGACCATACTTTGGACTGCAATTAATGGCTCACACTTTAATCTAAAATAAAGCACTATCGAGATATCTGTGATCAACCTTGCCCTGACTTCGCAGGTTTCAATGTATGTCTCATGTTTTTATTCTTCAGTGAAGTATTCTGGTTAATAGTTCAATCTATTTCCTCACTTGGAGAATAAACAGGGAAACACTATCTAAACTTTTATGAGAATCATGGAACAATTTTAAGCAGAAGAGTAAAGTAATCTAATCAATGGTTTTAAAGGATAACGTAATATATCAACTACAAAAACACTTTTTAGAAAAACGATTGAGGAAATCTGAATATAAATGAGTATAAAATGACATTAGAGAGTTTAAAAACTTTTAAGTACAATAACAGTACTGTAATGGCTGTATAAGTGAATTATGTTTTAGAGATTGATGTAAAAAGGCTGAGATAAGATGGCACAATGTCAAAGATTTGATTTAAAATGTTCCATCCCCCCAAAATGGGAGAAAACAAATTATATAAGGCAAAATGTTACTAATTGTTAAATCTAGGTGATGGCTATATTGGGCTTCATTATACTATTCTTTTTATTTTTGTGAATGTTTGAAAGCTGTCATAATACAACGTTCTTTTAAAAAAGAGTCTTTCGATCTCAAAATCACAACCCATTTAATATTGAATTCAATTGCTTTAATCCACAAGTATTCACTTGCTAATATCAGAATTAAAACCTCTAAAAAACAGACTTTGGAAATACTATGAATTTTGTTCAGATAACCTATCGGTAATGACATTCAAAAACACCTGTTTTCCAAAAGACAATAAATGGAGACTTAATTGTTTTATATCAGAACACTGGGTAAGAACTAGAGGAACAACTCTGTTGTTTAAGACATTGAAAATCTACTCAAATTCATGTCTTTAATGAAAGCTACAGGAAATCTTGTAGGAACTTGGGGAAATCAAAATGTCTTTGTTTCCTTGCATTAAAACCAAGATAGCCACTTAACAAATGACAGACAGAATGAAATACCTTGTAAAAAAATAAAAAATACTGATAGAAAAGAATCCTTCCTAACTGGAATCACAGGTTTTGAGATCTGAATACCTTTGAAGTTTTCAAACAGCTATGCTGGTCTCTAATACCAGTCCTAGATTTGAGAGAGGCCAACCCACTCATTCGTGTACTGAACTATTGACCCTTCCATTCAAAAGAAAAATAAAACTTTTAATCCATATTCTACCCACAGTAACTACATGGACCACAATTAAAGCAATTCTAAACACAGTTCTAGAAACAGAAAACAGTCATTACGAGTGGCAGGTTTTTGGTGTCCTATCCCACCTCCACCCCCACCACACGTTAATTTAACCAAATGAGCAGGTTCCTGTCTGCAAACACCCCTGGAGCTTCCTCCCGGTTAAGGAAGCTCTTTATCAGCGTCTGGGCTAACAGAACTATAAATCAGTCACAAACACAACCTTCCTGCTGCTGCTAGTCCAGTTTCGCCTCACTATTCATCCTGCTTCGTAAGAACAAGGTGCTCCCCGGGCATGAGAAAACAAAAATCCATCTTACAGTGTGGGCAGGAGTAAAGCAGGGAATACAAACTTGCCCCACTTCAAAGCACAAGGCATATCTTTCACTAACTAAATAGCAATCCCAGCAGGAGTGACAATGAACGCTTTCTTCCCTATTATTGTTTGAAACGATCACAAGCTATTTGTTCATATTAATTAGTTTATATCTAGTATTAGGCAGCCTTATAAGAAAAACGCTCTTTGTTACCAGATGAATAAGAGTAACAAACAAAACCAAAAGCTCTTTTTTTAAACTGTTGTTTTTGCCTTAGCAAAGAATTTTTGCCTTAGAAAAGAATCGTCAGGACTTTCACACTTGAACATGGGCTTATCTTTACACAGGTCCCTGAATTCACTCTGAAAGAATGCAATTGATGTGCCAGACAATACCAGGCTAAGCTGATTGAGTGAACTGCTTGTTTCGCCTCGCCTAGGGAGAGGCTATATTTAAATTACTTTTACCTTCTCTGAACCTGGGGAAAACTTGATAATAGGAGAGAAAACATCAATACAGGCTTAGGGGCAAGGACAAGTCAGCCTTGGACAAAAACTTGACTGCACAAATTACATGTGAGATGTGACATATAATCATCGTCAGGAGGCCCATGGTCAACCAGAGTATCCTGGGAAACAAGTGACCCAATGGTCTACATCTCTCCAGAAGAGCAAGCTGCCTCTTCCTGTGACCTAATACCCCAGTTTATAACTGACGCCTTCCAAGTGGATTTGAGTTCCCCCAACAATCAGAGGCTACTGCTGTTCCCCATATATGGTAAGAATAATGGGGCTCATTCTCTTGTTTGAAATTAATTAATGATCTTGTTCAACAAAATTGTCAAAAGTCACCCTGGCCAGTGTGGCTCAGTTGGTTGGAGTGTCATTCCATAGACTGAAAGGTGGCTGGTTCAATTCCTGGTCAGGGCACACACCCAGGTTGTGGGTTTGATCCCTGGTCAGGGTGCACGAGAGAGGCAACCAATCAATGTTCCTCTCTCATATTCATCACATCGGTGTCTATCTGTCAGTCTGTTTCTCTCTCTCTCTCAAAAGCAATGTAAAAATGTCCTCACTGGGGATAAAATAAAATGTTTTAATTATCAAAAGCCAGGGTTTGAACTCAGGTCTAAGAATTACAAGCTACATGGGCTTCTTCAAGATTAATGTTAAATTTCTTCATGCGGCTTGCAAGGCCCTGTAAAATCTTCTCCAACCTTGTAACCTAACCTATCTGCCTCCTCTACAGCCAGAAGTATGCTGATAAATACATAACAATAGGCTCTTAGGAGTGAAGGACTGTGTTTGCCAATTTCCATGATGTAAATACTCCACCCTGGCTGATTTCAAGCTGCAAGCATGAAGTCAATGGGCTCACTGAATTCCTGAAAACTTAACAACCAGATTTGTCAGCTGGCAGAGCTGGCTCTAGCACATTACTTACACCTTCATGCCTCACATGCCTCACGCAAATTCTGTGCCCTCACTCACCTTGGCACATTTGACATTCACACATGCCTCTTCCTTACTAGAATCACTCATACTCCAGTTCATAAGCTTCCAGCCGGGGGTCTTCCTTCAAGAGGCCTTCCCTGATCCTGCCAATCTTTCCTGGGTTCTCCTCTTTGCTCCTAGAGCACCAAGACTTCCTGTATCACAGCATTTGTGACACAGCATTGCAATTTTCTGTTTCCTTATCTATTTCCCACTGCATTTCTAAGCTCTGGCAAGGCAAAAGCCTTGTTTCTCTTATTTATTCTTGTATCCCCAGGTCTGCCACAGTAATTGCTAAATAATAATGCTTAGATGTATTAAGAATATGTACCAGCCCTAACTGGTATGGCTCAGTGGATTGAGTGCTGGCCTGCGAATCAAAGAGTTGCCGGTTCAATTCCCAGTCAGGGCACATGCCTGGGTTGCAGCCCAGGTCCCCAGTAGGGGGCACATGAGAGGCAACCACACATTGATGTTTCTTTCCCTCTCTTTCTCCCTCCCTTCCCCTCTCTAAAATAAATAAATAAAATCTTTAAAAAGAAAGAATATGTACCAGATACTATTCTAAGTTTTATACACATTATCCAATTTCATCCTTTAAACAACCTTATGAAGTTGGCTTTATTATTATTATTATTATTATTATTATTATTATGCTCATTTTTCAGACTAGGAAATGGAGGCACTGAGAGGAGGAAACCTTTCTCCCCCATCCCCGTCTCCTATGCGCTCCGTTACTAAATCCTGTGGCCAGGACTTTCTTCCCCACCGGTGACTCTCAAGCAGAGTGCTTTAATTAAATTTAAATTATCCTTACAAGAGAAATTAAATACAAAAGAATAAGATTTCTTTAGGTAGGGTCAAGCTTTGGAGGGATTGTCCATCTCCCAAGATGCAATTTCCGCCCTCTTGGGGGCAATAGTATTTCCTTTTACAATGTATGTTCTACTAGACCTTTCTCCATGCATTTATATTAATGTACCATGTGTTTATCTCTAAAAGCATATGGTCTTATTTTACAGTTTTAATATCTTCCTGTAAGTATTATGCTGCATCTTGCTTTCTTTTCCCTCCATCAGATATCTTGGGGAGACATAGCTGGGTTAAGATACACAGAGAAGGCAAAAGTAGATTTACAGTTGTTTGTCTAAAAAAGCAATACAATGAATAATAATGCAAGAATAAACTCCGTATTTTGAATATTCATAACTGTAAACCTACTTTTGCCCTCTCTGTATATTTATAATTTTTTAATTGCTGCATGGCATTTAAATCATATCAATATGCCTAAATTTATTAAGTCCTTCCACTATTGTGTATTCAGAAAGTTTTTTATTTCTCGGCCTTTAACTAAGACTTCAGTGAATCTCTTCATGCACATGTCCTTGGGCTCACATATGAGTGTTCCTCTAATGTAGACACCAAGATGGGAATAGGGTATGTGCCAAAGTATATAATTTTAATGATACTGTCAAATTATCCTACAGAGCGACTACACCAATTTATTTTCCCACAGAGAATTTACAAGAATACATGTTTCCCTGAGCGTTTGTTTATATTGACTATGACCTGTTTCTACCTTGGGTGGTGTCGAACATTTTAATTAAATGACTCATTTAGAAATATATTACACCAGCTGATAGGAGCTTGTGCAAAAGGGAAGGCGTGTGTAGATAAGATGATGCTGTTGGAACTGCTGACAAATGGCAGCAGCAAGACCGGGATGCTGAACTGCCTTGTCCAGAAAACCTGTAGAGGGCCTAACTTCACAAAAGGCTAAGAATAGTCCCTGCGTGGGAACAGCTGCAGTGCCCTTTGAAATGGTGACCTCAGACAACAGGCACCAAATCTTTTTACCCACTCACCAAGTCACTCAGGCACCAAAAACACCACTGAGGGGAATGGAAACCAAACCCCGAAGTAAATGAAGTGTTGCAAAGACAATGATCCATTTGCCCCAAAGAGAAATATACATACTGGAGGTAATACTTAACACCCTGCAAAATAACACTAAAAGCTTTAAAATGTTAAAGAACAGCAAGGAGTTTATCTGTAAGATAAAATTCCAAGTTCTCCTAAAAGATTTTTTAGAAGCATAATAAATAAAGTAAAAATGCTCCTTTCTCCTGTTCCTTCTTTCTTTCCCTCTCTTACACTTACTAATAACACCCCCGCCTTGAAATACATACAAAATGTAGTAGCTTATAAAATAATACAAAAAAAAATTGTGGGATAACTTTCTATGTCATCAAGATTCAAATTGCAACCAAAACAGCTCTTTCTCAAAGGTAAGCCTTTTTCTCTAGCCTTGGTCTAAAAAGGGACTGTCATGAATGAGATGGGAGGTCATGTTTTAGAAGGAGGAGGAGATGAAGGAATAGCAAACAGGAAACTACTCTTGTAGAGCACCTACTACATGTTTTATATATATTCTGTCATTTAAGCCATAGAACCATCCTGTGAAGTGTGATCAGAGAAGAAACAGAAGCTGAGCGAGGTTAGCAGGACATAGCTTCCTCATCCGGCAACATCAGGATGTGAATTGGGGCCTAATGACCCCAAATGTCCTCTCCCCCTCGAGCCCCTCTGCCTGCTGAAACCGACAGAGTCCCGTTAGCGCTCAAATAGATCAGATGGGAAAGTAAGGCAGGGTTCCTGCCATACCACTGTTCTTCACTGGACAGAAAAGCTAACTCATATTACTGTTCAGAAGTTTCTAGAATAGCATTTTCTTTTCTAAGAAAGTCTAGTCTTCACTAGACTTACTTGGCAAAATAATAGTAATAATTACAGGAGGACAATGAGACAGCAGTCAGAAAACTTGTTGTAAGATTACATCTGTTTGGAGAAATTTCATTAAACCCTGAAAAAAACCAAGAGAGGAAAAGCAGCAGGATGCACTTCGGATTGCCTTGATTTGGAATTTGATGCCTACACTAACAGCCAAACATCCGCAGCACTGAAAACCCGGGCTTCTACAAACAGAGATCAGTTCACTGACATCACTTGCTCATTGTTCCAGCTGCTTCTTGAACAAAACAGCACCTCGCTCACAAAAGCACTATTACCCAAATGCCCACCAAATTATAATTACGATATACGTGATCCCCAGAGTCAAACACACTTTCTGAAACTCAATGTAAATATTCAGAAAACTATGATTAGCTCAAACCTGCGTTGGTTGGAATCACTTACCTGGGGCTGTGAAATTACAGGGGAGGCGGTAGAGGCAGCGGCCATGGCGGCTCTGTGGTTGTGGGCAGTGACCAGGGGCCCCAGCACTACGGCGCCAGACACAGGAGTCAAACTCTCGTGGTTGCTGATCAGATGGTAGTCATGCTAGGAGAAGAAACTGTGTACCTGGAAAAGAACAGAAAAACCCACCTTTAGCCTAAGAGGACCACCACATAGGAGCGAAGTGCCATTTGCCAGAGGAAGCAAAAATCCCTGATACTGAATGCCCACTACTAGCTTTAATAGAAAGAGGAACCCAGGAGAGAGAATAATGTCTCATCGTCAAGATTTTTCTGCCATCGTCCAAATCAAGTTAAGGTGATGTATTTTCATAAGTCTGAATCCAAGTCTGCAGGCTAGCTAGATGTTCTGGGAAGGCAGTGGTGAAGCTGGGAAGAATGGGCCAGGGCGAGAAGCCATCCTGTCTCTAAACAATAAGGAAATTGAGTGACCTACCATTGAATGCTGAGAGTGTATATACAAAGGGGCCAAGAGAATAATACCATCAGGTGTCATCAAGATTACATCCCTGCCCTTTAGCAGATGAAAAAACCGAGGGCTGGAGAAGGGAAGGGACTAACGTCATACATTAATGGCAAAACCACCTGTAGAGCAACAACCATTCCGGTCCAGTAAGAAACAGAACAGGAGCTGTTCCATTTCCTCAGGGAACTTAGTTACCACTTTTAAGATTAAAGGAAGGCAAGGCACCCCAAAGTTACAGGAGTCAGTCACAGGGATGAGTCAGGTACTCAGGTGGGTGGTAGGGGCTTCATCCCTCAGACTTGTATGAGGAAAAGTGCTTTTTAAAATCCTTTGACATCCTCAAAGAGAGACCACTCAATAAGCACAAACTATAACTAAATCTTTCATTACTAATATGTTAAATTCACTCCAGTAAAGCATGGCCCAAATTCTGCCAAAAGATTGTCATTGTTTTCATGTTGCAATTTAGTCCAGAAGAGAACACTTTTTTTCACTAATGTTTAGGTATAATAAACATTATTGAATTGTGCACAAATATGCTGCATTCATGTTTAACTCATTAAGATTGTCTCTCACTATAAAAAAGAATTTTTAAAAATTCTTCTATTTTGTCCTGGCTGGTGTGGCTCAGTGGATTGAGCGCCTGACTGCGAAGCAAAGGGTCACCGGTTCGATTCCTAGTCAGGGCACAAGGCTGGGTTGTGGGCCAAGTCCCCAGTAGGGGGCATGCAAGAGGCAACCACACATTGATATTTCTCTCCCTCTCTTTCTCCCTGCCTTCCCCTCTCTCTACAAATAAATAAACAAAATCTTTTTAAAAATTCTTCTATTTTAAGAATTTTTTTTATTTGTAGGTTGTTTTCATACCACCTAACAAAAGCCTTTTATTCAAAAGCTATTTGTGGAGCATTTACAGTGAATCGAGGGTATAATGAATAAAACGGACCCAGCCCCTGTCTTCAGGAAGCTTTTATCTATAAACACACTTCTTAATTTCACCAGCATGCAAGATGATATCTGAATACTTTTAAACTATTAGGAAACGATACTTTTAATAATAGCAACAGTAATGAACTAGGATCACAAGATTTGAGTTTTAAGCAGTAGTAACAGTGCAGTTGGATGCTAAATCCAAGTCCTCTGGCCCCAAATCCACTGGCATGACCCTACGTTAGCTGGATGATGCTGCACAAGTCACATAACCTCAGAAGAACATTTTCCTAAGACATAATCTAGGTTTGGCAGCAACTTCTGTGAACCTCAAATTTTGATTGAATCCCATTTTTATGCATTACACTGTAGTTTCAGTTGCTTCAGGGGTGTCCCGCCTATGGCCCAGGATGGCTACAAATACAGCCCAAGACAAAAATCATAAATTTACTTGAAACCTTTTTTTTTTTTGCTGATCGGTTTTCATTACTGTTTATGTATTTAATACATGGCCCAAAGCGACTCTTTTTCTTCCAGTGTGGCCCAGAGATGCCTAAAGGTTGGACACCCCTGCTTAGGTTTTAAATGTTTAGAACTGTGGCACCTTCCTATTTGCTTCCCTCTCCTAGAATAATGATTTTTATGAAGAAATAAGAAGTAAAGCTGTTTTGGTATAATAGTCAACACGAAATTCATAAGTGCCCTGAGAAAACACGGATGTTCTCCTTAGACACAGTTGGGGGTTGGGGGGCACCTAATGTCTCTCACACTGTGGACTGAAATGAGCAGCCCAGGAGAAGAGTGGGGACATGTGTACTGGAGTGCCTTCCCCCTTCATGATGGCGGCTGGAGCGTGGAACCGACTCTAAGAAGACGACAAGGCCCCATGGTGCGCTGTTTCGTGCGGAACTTGTTCCTGGCATCATTCCGTTCCCTCCCCCATTTCTTTATTTTCCTGTTTCCTTCTCATGTGTTTATAATTCGCATTACCTTGCTCCATCCTATGCAGGGTGAATATATAAATAGCCTGACAACCAAAAAATGCAACAAGCAGGCAAGATTCCACTCCTAAAGACAGCCCGGTATGCTCAGATTCAATAGCATTTCTGCTAAGTCATTCAGCAATATAACCTTAGCATAGGGTGGGGCGAATGTAGAGTTACAGCTGTTCATATGGAAATAATGCAACAATTAATAAATGATAATACATGAAATAATCTCCATTTCGTGTACTCACAGCTGTAAACCTACTTTTGTCTCACCCTGTATTCAGAGTACATAGAGCTGCCCAAAAGGAGCATCCTGGGGCCCTGGCCGGGACTAAAGAAAGCGATATAGAAATCAATGTGACAAATATATCACATGGCACCACTGCTGATAACAAAGGGGGAGAGGAGGGAGACCAGGATCTATTGAAACCCTGCTAGATGCTGAGCACTGGAGTGGTCATTTCACAGACAGTTTGAAGCAGACATTGTTAACTCACTTAACTCACTTTGTACATGGGGAGTCTGAGGCTTGGAAAGGCTGTGCAAAGTACCCAAGGTCACAACTGCCAGGAAACGAGGGAGCTGAGACCTGAACCAGGTTGCACTCCAGGACCCCATAGACTAACCCTTCAAGGGAACAAAAGTGAAGAGGAGGTGCTTGGAATCTTTTTAAGCACAGACTGCAGGTAGTCCCAAAGAAAGCAGGATAAAGCCTGGTGTCCTGCAGAGTAACTATTTTCCCCAAACCCTGAAACAGAGACACCTGTGTTGCTCTCATCTATATAAAATTTCAGTGACATGCCCCTAGTTTTGATTTATGTTACACATCCTTGAGATACATAATAGATAATACAGATCATTAGTATCACTTCTTCAAAAAGAAAATAAGGAAGATTAACTACCTTTCCCTAAAGTATTTAAGAAATATCTATTTTTGAGGTTTTCGTTGAACCGAATAATATAAGAAGATTATAGGAGCCCTTTATATGATGGTGTATGGTTGTTTAAGTCTGAAAATACAAGTACTAAGTAATATTACCTCAAAGGGTATAAATCAGCTCTTGTCTGGAAATGGTCTTAAAATTACGTTTATAAAATCTATTTACTTCCCAACTTATTTACAAAACTGAGCAAATCATGGAAGAACTAGACTCAATGGCAAAAACATCCTAAGCAATACTGCTGTCTGGTCTCCAGCTAAGTACACTGGTTTACTTTGAGACACCAGTCCCCTGCTCTCCCAGAGCCTCAGACTGTCAACTACAGAGTTGCACCGCATTTTTAAAGAACTACGTCCCTCTTGCATTCTTCCAAGTACCTGGAAACTTGTCCTGACGTTCTTCCCATCTGTCATCGACCTAACTCTCCATTTCCTTTGCTTGAGCTCCAGACTCTGCCCCGCTACAGGAAACCACAAGGCAGTGTGGGTTGGCCCTGCTGACCCCAGCTACCCTTGGATCATTCCTGTTGCCCCTTCTCTTCTCTAGTTGTCTCCAATTTCCATCCTAGCCATCTATTCTCTTTGCAAAGCCACAAAACTACCTGTAAGGCCCCTCACTTGCAAAGGTGAGCTTTGTCACTTACTTATTTCCTCATCCATTTATTCATCCCCCTATTGTCATTGGATATGATTCACCTCAATATCCCTCCTTGCAATTCAAAATGGATATGTAAAATTCAAGTTACAAATAAGAAAGCTACTTAGGCTCCTTCCTCCGTGCCAGATTACGAGAGAAATAAGAACAGGAACTATCCTGAATCACCCGTACAAGCCAAAGATGAATCTCAACTATTGCTTAAACTTCCAGAAACCCAGGAGCGGGTAAAAGGAGGAGTACAGTTGTTAGTACGGAAAAACATATAGTACAAGAATAAATGCTTTTGCATACTCATAACTGTAAACCTACTTTTGCCCACACCTGTATATAGGAACAACCGACGTGAGAGACTGACAGAAGCTCTAAGGCACAACATTGCCTTCATGTGACGCTGCAAGTGCATGAGCAGAAAATCAGCAAACGCAACCCCAGAAGACCCACACTGATGCTCCTAGTTCAGCGGGATGAGGACTACAAGGAACAAAGCCTGGAGAGCTGGAGTACATGTAAAATACACTCATTCCTTAAAAGGGGTTCCTGGCTCCAACTGAGCAAGTAATCTCTGGCTGTATTTATTTCTAATTTACATGTGGCCATGTGACTGCACAAGAAAACACGTGGGGGGTAATAAAAACCACTACCAGCTGGCTTCCGATATGGACAGCCATGCCAAGTGACAATGATCTTACCGGGTACCGCACCAAATACCTAAAGGAAAGGCTCTGGTCCCGAGCCAAACTTCGTTTTGATTACTCTTGCAGCAGATGCTAGCTCCTTCTCCGGGTCTTACAGGAAGATGAATTTCTAATTTGCAAATTAATCTCCTATAAATCTAACCTTTTCTCTTCATCTGGACTTGAGTCAAACAGTGACTCATTTCAGTCTCTTGAAAGAACACAGGGCCATACCCGACACTGAATATACATAGACTTTCCTTTCTAAGGATAAGCAACAGAGAAAATTCCAAATTCACTAGGCAAATGAAAAATATTATGGTTCAAGAGAAGGGAAGACTCTAGAATCAGAGCAAATATTTATCTAAGAAATAGGTGTACCACATAAAAGGAAACTTAAAAAATATATGAGATCATCCTGGTTGGCATGGCTCAGCTAGTTGGATATTGTCCCACAAAGCGAAAGGTTGCTGGTTTGATTCCTGGTCAGGGCACATTCCTGGGTTGCAGGCCAGTTCCCAGCTGGAGCATGTGCAAGAGGCAACCAATCGATATTTCTCTCTCACATCAATGTTTCTCTCCCTCTCTTTGTCCCTCCCTTCCCCTCTCTCTAAAAATAAGTAAATAAAACCTTTTTAAAAAGATTTTAAGTAAATCTTTATTTTTTAAATTTATTAAGAAAATTTTAAGTAAATAAAATCCTTTTTAAAATGTAAAATGTTTTAAATCTTTATTTATTTATTTTTAGAGAAAGGGAAAGGGAGGGAGAAAGAGGTGGAGAGAAACATCAGTGTGTGATTGCCTCTCACGTGCCCCTTACGGGGGACCTGACCGGCAACCCAGGCATGTGTCCTGACTGGGAATCAAACCAGTGACCCTTTGGTTCGCAGCCCAGTGCTCAATCCACTGAGCCACACATATAAAATCTTAAAAAACATGTATATATAAGATCAGAAATGAGTCTGAATTAACCAAAAAAGGAGAAAAAAACTCTCAATTATGAAGTTCAGTGAAGGCAGTTGATAAAACAGAAAACAGAATACAAAAATAAAGCAGGAAATGGTATTAGTAAAGCAGAAGATAAACCAGAGCTTAGAAGAGTAGGGGAGAGAGCTACAAGGACAAAGATTTTAAAGCTTCCATCTCAAAAACAGAACAGATGACAAAAAGTACAAAGGAGGAAAGAGGAAAGCCATCAGTGTTAAAACCAGAAAATGATAAAATTACTCTCCAAATTTTAGAAAAGTGCTGTACATATACAGAAACATTTAAATCCAACAGGAAAAAAAAAATTAGACTTCAAGTTTGCTGCAGAGAGCTCAATGGTCTGGCAAAAACAAAAAAACTCTGAACTGCACTCCAAACCTGAAAGAATAAAACAATGAGATATAGGAAGGCCAGAGCTATAGCTTAGCTTTCTTAGTATCTCTTCTCCCTATCAGAGCTAATTAGCATCTGAAGCCAAACTTCTATCATCTAAGGCCTGAGGCTAGAAGATTGTTCTCTCTGGAATCTGAACAGATGAAAAGACTTAAATATAGAAACATCAGAAAGAAGACATTGACCCATTGAAACAAAAACAAAATGCTTGAAAATTGCTTGAAAATTCAGTAGAAGGACAGGAATGTGAAGATCCAAATGTAAAAATCCAAAATGTAAAGCAAAAAACAAAGTGAAAAAGCTAGAGGACTTGTCCAGAAGATCTAGCAGCCCAATCAAAGCAACTCCAGAATAAAAGAATAAGGAAATAAAAGGAGGGAAAGTCAAATAACTAACTCAAAACATTTTCTAAAGTGGGAAAGTCCTAAGTTTGTTGAATGTAAGGGCCTACTAAGTGCCTACCTGCCCACCTCAATTATTTCAATACACCCACATAAAGCACACCATTGTGAGGCTTTTGTTTTTTACCCTGGAGATTTTTAAAAGTCCAATAAGCTATCACAAAGTGTTTGTGTGGAGGAGCTCATAAACAAAGGGTTAGGAATCAATCTTTTGACTTTCTCAACAGCAGCCTAGAAGCGAGAAGACAATAGCGCAATGAGGGAAGTGATTTGCGACCTAGAATTCTATTGGAGGATGTTCTTCAGCAAAACAGAGAGGAAAACTGAGAAAAAGGAAGGTGTGTGATACAGGAACAGGAAGCCCATACAGGAGAAAAACAAAAGGAATTCCTGGCCAAGTTGTGAAAGGAGACCCATGGATACCAGGTAGGAAGACTCACAGGGGCCTTGACACAATCACTGTGCCTCTGTATATACGGACTAAGCTCAGATTTCTAGAACTGACAGGGAGTTTGGGATGAACGAGTAATAAGCACGCAGAGAACTAAGCACACATAAAAGGATTGATTAATTTAAAAGAGAACAAAGAATTTGCAGAAGGAAGATGATTCCTAGAATTCTAGGTGGCTCAACTATGAAGGCCGTGAACAAGCTCACACAGACACGAACACTGAGTACCGGCCTAATCCGAATCATGACCTAGCCAGTGAGGACGAGAAGGGAGAGGATGGCAATGTGTGTACAGCACACGAAAAGTCTGTACAATTTTAAAACTGAGATACCGGCCCTGGCTGGCGTAGCTCAGTGGACTGAGCGCGGGCTAGGAACCAAAGGGTCCCAGTTCGATTCCCAGTCAGGGCACATGCCTGGGTTGCAGGCCAGGTCCCCAGTGAGGGCCATGTGAGGGGCAACCATGCATTACTGTTTCTCTCCCTGTCTCCCTCCCTTCCCCTCTCTCTAAAAAATGAAAAAAATAAAATCTAAAAAAAAAAAAAAACGATAAAAAGTGTGATTAAAAAAAAAAAACTGAGATACCAAAGAGCGCAGAAAAAAATCTTTGACATGCAATGCAAACACAAACGAAGCAGCTAAAACAACAGAAAATGGCAGCTACGGTGAAGATGAAACGGTATGGAGGGGCAGAGACTCCTTTTTCTTAGCAAGCCTCGTACAGCTATATGACGCTTCAAATTACAAACATGTATAACTTTGATAAAGAAAAAAATAATTTAAAAACATATTATCACTGCTGAAACAGAAAATTTAAAGCTACAACAGGCAAAAGTGCCACTGCAGGAGCCAAAGAGACGCCGTGGAAGCCCGGCTTGGTCAAAATCACCAGTGCTCATGATAACAGAAGTTACTGAAGTGACTAGAAATGATGGCTCTAGAGCACGAAAACACAGGGAGTTGGGATAAGAATAACTGGCATACCTGAGGAAAACAAATGGCACAGAAGTTATTTAACAATAAAAGTCAATTTTTCTTAAAAGATGTTAAAATTGTAGGTTTAAAGAGCTCACTGCAGTAAAGGAAAAAATAAATAAAATATATTAAATCAAAATTAAAAACATCTGTGTATCAAAGGATACGCAATCAAGAGTGAAAAGGCAGTCCGTGGAATGGCAGAAAATATTTGCAAATCATATTTCTGAAAAAGAGTTAATATCCAGAATATCCAGAGTTAATGCACACACACACACACACACACACATATAGTTCTACAACTCAACAACAAAAATCAAACAACCCAATTTAAAAACAGACAAAAGACTTGACTAGACATGTATTTGTTCAAAGGAGATATACAGTGGCCACAAAAGCACAAAACAAGATAGTCAACACCGCTGAGCACTAGGGAAATGCAAATCAAAATCAAAATCACAAAAAGATACTATCTCATACCCATTCAAGAGGCTGCCAAAAATACAAAAATAAAAACCAAAAATAAGTGTTGCGAGGATGTGGAAACAGTGGAACCGTTATGTGATGCTGGTGGGAATATAACATGGTTCAGCTGCTATAGAAAAAAAGGACAGTGGCTCTGCAAATAATTAAAAATAGAATGATCACGTAACCCAGGAAACTTCGGGGTAAATACCCCAAAGAATTGAAAGCAGAGTCTCAAAGAGAGCAGTGTTATTCACAATAACCAAAAAGTGGAAGCAACCCGAGTGTCCGTGGACCCATGAATGGACAAACAACATGTGGAGTATAGATGCAATGAAATATTATGCAGCCTTAAAAGGGAGGAAATTCTGATACATGCTACAATATGGATGAACCATGAGGACACTATGCTAAGTGAAATAAGCCAGTCATAAAGAGACAAGTGTTGTGTGATTCCACTTATATACAATACCTAGAGTAGTCAAATTCAGAGAGACGGAAAGTAGAATTACAGTTTCCAGAGGCTGGGGAGAAGTGGGAACGGGGAATTGTTCTTTAGTGGGTATAAAGCTTCAGTTTTGCAAGATGAAAAGAACTCTGGGAATGTTTCGCAGCAATGTGAATATACTTTATAGAACTGAACTTTGAAGATGGTTAAGATAGTTAATTTTATGTAACACACAACATTAGTCCAGAAAGTATCCAGCCATGTGCTAGGAAAAATAGGGACATTTATTGAAGAAGATATAAGAAACATTGTACATAGGAAAATGACGCCTCAGGCCCCTCAATGTAGGCACCTTGGGACCTCACACAGTGCTCCCAGCGTCTCCTCCACTGTTCAAAACACTGCATAATCCTTTGTTGGAACTGCCCACCATCAGCTGCTCCATTGTATTTTCCTGAACCTCACTAACAGTCTAAAATTTCTTCCCTGTCAAAGATGATTTTAGTTTTAGGAAAAGCCAGAAGTCGTGGGGTGCCAAATCTGGGCTGTACAGGAAATTAGTCACCTGGGTGATTTGCTGTTTTGCCAAAAAACTCAGCACGAGACGTGACGCATGAGCAGGTGAGCTGTAGTGATGAAATTACCAATCACCAGTTGCCTGTAGCTCCAGCCTTCAGAGTCATCCAAATAGTTTATGCTGAGTAAAATAAGCCAGTTGCAAAAAGACCCATTTAATGCACAATTTGATGCAGATTCGTTGCTCTACTGGCTCAGTCATTTTGAATGTGACAGCCACACAGTACACATGCTCACTCAGTGGCATCTACTGCCCCCACTGACTAGTTCAGTGAAGTCGTCATTCCAGTGCATTCCAGTCCACTCTCGTTGGCTGCCGGGTTACATTGATGTCACACAAACCATTCTTGTTATATTAACAATGGCTGGACTTTTTCTGGACAGACCTCATATATAGTACCACAGTTTTTTTAAAAAGAGCTCACCACATTCCAGGAAAGATATGAAATACATGATCTTCAACTGGATTTTTAAGTTACTAAACTTCAAGAGTTAAAAGAATTCCCACAAAAATTCAAGTGCGGGAAAAAATCAAATCATAAGGTGAAAAAATACTGAGCTCGACACAGCCATCATGTGAGAGCCACACTGATAAGACATAGGAGTCACTTTCAAGGTTTTGTCAGAAATATGGAAGGACTCAGTAATTACACATTCGGCCAACCTGTCTTTCCCTTACAACAGCAAGAACAAGGCGCTATTGAACATAAAATTGTCAGGCTATATTTCGTTCAGAAAAATCCACTTGATGACAAAGGGTAACTACTCATGTGACAAATCAACATCATATGCTCAGGAGGGCCTATCAGTCCTTGCAAACACAGACTGCCTGTGCTGATAATGGTGACCAAAAATGCAAAAATAGGGAAAGTAGTTATTATAACTATTAAAAGAAAAGCTATGTAACTGAAATATATTTATTTCTATATAAATGTGTGTATTTAGATAAAAAAACTGTAATAACATAAGATAAAAACTGCAGGAAATCATAAGAAAAAGGAGAAAATTCTTCACCTTTTGAAAAAGGAGTCAATCAATACTGCTGTATTTGTATTTCTAAAGTCGATAAAATGATAATTTCAGGCTTAAAGCCCAAAGAAGGAAGGGAAAGGGGGGGAAAGGGTAACAAAGGAACAGCCACACCACACTCTTTGTATCTGAGTGTCCTAGCCTCACCATTGCCTCCCGTAAAACCAGTGAGGCGAACGGCCCAGCTGCGGTGAAGGAATCTGTGACGTGCAGAGTTAGAACAAACAAAATAGAAAAGTACTTGAGAAAGCAAATAATTTCCTCATGTTTTGTTTTAAAATAAGATCTCTACCTGGGGTGGCTGAAACTTTCCTCTCTTCTTCAAAGCATCAGAGCCAAGATCTTGCTTCAATATACTCACAGAAGACAATATATTTTATGTTCTTAAATCTTTCCTTTGCCACACATAGGATCAGTTTTTCCATTTGCTTCTCCAGCTTTCCCATCAGAACTTTTCTTCTACATTTGGACTAAAAATCTATCATTCTTTCTACATGGCACTCAGCTGATGCATTTGAGGGAAGAATACAACTAGCCCATCCTGCTCACGCTGCCTGCAGAAAGAGAAACTCAAGCACCATAATCATGCTATTTTACATGTAATTTGTCAGTTCAGAGTCCAGTATCTTACAGACTGATAAAACTGGCCAAAAATGATTTAAATAAGTTCATTGTTCTGATGTCTAAGACTGTATTGACAGTCAAAACAACTAGGAATTGTAAAAAATGTCACTACAAGGGCAAAGAACATCTTGGCACTACTCCTTACAGTCTCAATCTTAAGCTGCTTTGTGTGACATTGCCTAGAAAATGGGGAAAATCTGTAGCTGAGCACTAGTGGATCAGGAATGAGTTGGAATTACAGATTTCTGAGTTAGAAAAAAATGAACTGAGTGAGCTCAATCCCAAAGGGCCAGAACAAGAAAAGAAGGAATGGGAATTAAGGAACAGAAGACAAATAAAAGGATTGAGAAAATCCTTTTGAAAGGTGGGACAATTAGAGCCATACCTTGGATAAAAGACAGACTTACTACTGCCCTGTCTCTTTCTATTGTCCAGGACCCACAGTGTCTAAACTCTTGATCATCTGAGTATCTGCAGCCATGACCCTGAACCATTTGCATAGGGACCCAGAGCAGTGCAAAGATGAATGGAAATTAAGAAAGAGGTCCACCTAAGGGAGAAAATACCTGAAGAATAGGTTGGATATATTTTTACTGAGCAATGCTTGAAGAGTGATCCTCTGAGCCAAGCTAAGTACTTGCAGTCCATAGATTTCAGGGGGGAAAAAATGACAACCTCTATAACCAACCCCAGGCCAAGCTAGACTCTTCCAACCACCGCTGATGGAGGAGTCTTGGGAGATATTTCCTTCTGAGAGCAAGTGCATGCTTCTAAATTCAGAAGTACTTCCTAAATGGCCTAGAATAAGAGAACATGAATATACATATACATATTGTGGAACTGAAGGGAAGAGAAAGAGGGAAGACAGCAAACAGCATTGGGCAAAGTGTCAAGAGAGCCATCCGGAATACAGGCCTACAGCTGTGATAAGAAAAGTGATCCAAATAACAGTTTAGGATAGCAAAGGTTCCCCGTTATTTATAATTTTGAGTAGCTTAAACATAAAGAGTAGAAGTCAAAATCAGTTCTGAGTGCTTAAATTGAAGAATAGTGATTTAAAACTGTACCTCGACAAAGAAAATGACGCTTGAAAAATAGTTTTCAGAAGTATTTGCCACAATGTAGAAAAATAGGCACTCAAATTTATTCCGGGTGTTGAGGCAACTATTAAAATCTTTCTGGAATACAGTGTGTGTGTGTGTGTGTGTGTGTGTGTGTGTGTGTGTGTGTGTGTGTGTGTGTGTGTGGCACCAAGATCCTAAAACGTATGCTGAATCTAAGGATATGAAGGAATTTACACTGTGGGAAGAATTAATATTAAGGGGAAAGATTTTGCTACAAGGATGCTTAACAGGGTATCATATATGAGTGAAAATTTTAGAAATAATTTAAACATCTACTAATACAGTACTTATTAACTGATCTATTAAAACTATGTTTACATGCAATTCAATTTTATACAGACAATAAAAATTAAATTCTATTGAAAATTATAAATATTTCTATATCTTCCCCATTAAGGAAAACATACAGACACAGAAAGATAATATTTATACATATATTATGCACAGAGGTGGTACAGGCATTTCAATTTTAGAAAGTACAGGGCTAAGATGGAGTAACAGGGATCAGATATAACTGCCTGACTAAAACAACCAAACAAGCAGATTAAAAGACACAAAATACTGGACATCAGGCAATAAAGGACAATGATCCCTAAGAAGAGGAAAAAGAACAAGGTGAGCCCTATGATTGCCCCAGCTTCCTGCTACAAGAGCCAGGCCAGGAGAAATTCAGGTGGAATCCAGAGAACTTACTGAGTTGAAGAGCAAATCTGAGAACCCGAGGAGCTCAAGATAGCTAGAGTTCAGAGTATAGCTAAGGAGAGAACCGACAAGACAGGAAACCCCAAAGATCTGTATTGCCTACTGTGAGTATTCAACAGAGAACTCGTCAGAGAAGGCACATGAGGAAATTGTTACAGGCTTGGGTAACATCTATCTGAACAGTTTCTGTTCCCAGCAGCAAGACTGGTAAACCTCATAATTCGCAGGATATTGGGCAGAGCACTCAGAAGCACGTTGCCTCAGTAGTGGGAAAATAATTAGCCCTAGACTAAACACTAAGTCGATCCCACAGAACGGATTTTAAAAGCAAAGCACGAAAAGATTAAATTGTTTCCAAGTAATTAACTGTGACTCAAAACAAAGCTTGAGAATATGTACAGGAACACAGAAATGCCCAGCATCCAACAAGGTACAATTCATGGGCTGGCATCCAATCAGTGATTACCAGTCAAGCAAAGAAGCGGGGAAAAGTGAAGCGACAGAAACAGACACTAGGCAAAATGAAGCACTGAGAGAAAATAAAGGAACATCAGTGAAACGTGAGAAATTTTCAAGTGGACTAATATACATATAATTGGAATCCCCCAAGAAAAGACAAGAACAGAAAAATAATTGAAAAATAGCCCTGGCTGGTGTAGCTCAGTGGATTGAGTGCGGGCTGGGAACCAAAGGGTCCCGGTTCGATTCCCAGTCAGGGCACATGCCTAGGTTGCAGGCCAGGTCCCCAGTGAGGGCCATGTGAAAGGCAACCATACATTGTTGTTTCTCTCTCTCCCTTCTCCTCTCTCTAAAAATAAATAAATAAAATCTTAAAAAAAAAAAAAGAAAAAGAAAGGGCAAAAATGGAAAATTTAATAAAAACTATAAATTCAAAGATCCAATGAGCTTAATGAGCCACAAGTAAAAGAAACAAAGAAAAATGCAGAAAGGTACATCATGACCAAATTTATCAAAACATAATAATAACAGTGAAATCTTTAAAGTTGCCAGATAAAAAACAGAACTGTGGCATAGAGAGCAACAAGGGCAATGCAGATTTCTCATCAAAAATAATGCAAGCAAAAGACAGAGATAAACATCTTTAAAGTAATAGGAAAAAATAATGCTATCAATCTAGAATTCTATAAACATGGAAAATGTTTTCCAAAAATAAAAATAAAACAAAAATGTTTTCAAACATAAAAAGATGAACGAATTAATTATAAACAGGCCTTGGACTATAAGAAACGTCCAAAAGGGCCCTGGCTGGTGTAGCTCAGTGGATTGACTGCGGGCCTGCGAACCAAAGGGTCGCCGCTTCAATTCCCAGCCAGGGCACATGCCTGGGTTGCAGGTCAGGTCTCCAGTAGGGGGCACACAAGAAGTAACAAGACATTGATGTTTCTCTCCCTCTCTTTCTCTCTCTCTTCCTCTCTCTCTAAAAATAAATAAAATCTTAAAAAAAGAAAGAAAGAAAGAACAAAGGAAAGAAAGAAAGATCCAAAAGGAAGTCCTTCAGACACAAGGAAAATTGATTCAGATGGAAATACAAATTTTCACAAAGAAATGAAGAACACCAAAAATGGTAATAAAATTAGTATATGTAAAAAACAGTTTCCTTATATGCCTTTTTGAATTATAATTGACAACTCACAGAATGGGAGAAATATCGGTAAGTCATATATCTAAAAAGTAACTTGTATCTAAAATATAAAAAGTATTCTTAAAACTCAATAATAAAGACAAAAAATGACAAACAATAATTGACAAAAAAGCCAATTATAAAGTGAGAAAAGATCTGAACAGACATTGTGCAAAAAAAACACATACAAATGACCAATAAGTATATAACAAAGACACTCTACATCATTAGCCATCAGGGAAACAAAAGTCAAATCCGCAAGGACATGCCACTCCACACACACTAGGGTGGCTCTCATCACAAAGGCAATGACAAGGGCTGGTGGGGATCTGGAGAAACGGGACCCTCATGCGCTGCTTGTGGCAATGCGACATGGTGCAGCCACTGTGAAAGCATCCTGGTAGTCCCTCCAAATATTAAACAGAGTTTCCATATGATCCAGAGATTCCTCTCTGGGATATGTACATCCAAGAGAATTAAAAATACATGTCTACACAAAAACTTATACAAGACTGTCAATAAAAACATTATTCAAAATAGTAAAAAAGTGGAAACAATACAAATGTCCACTTTTGTACTGACTGATGAATAGATAAAAATTAAATGTGGTATTTCTAAACAATAGAATATTAGGCAATAAAAAGAAATTAAAGAATGACAAATGCTATAAGCATGCATGAACCTTAGAAATGTTATGCTAAGTGAAAGAAGCCAGTCACAAAATCCCAAATGATTCCAATTTTGTGAAAGTCTAGGTATGTAAATCTATGAGACAAAAAAGTAGATTAGTGTTTGCTGGGGACTGAGGGAGGATAAACAGGGAATGACTGATAACAGGTACAAATTTTCCTTCGGGAAGATAAAAATTTTCTAAAATTGATTGTGGTGATAGCTGCATAACTCTGAACATATTTTAAATACTATTGAAATATTCCTTAAGTGGTTGAATCATATGTAAATTATATTTCAATAAAGCTGTTAAAAAATTGACAAAAATACCATGGGGATTGTTACAAAAGTAAAAGTGAAAACAAAGCTAGGAGGGAAAAATGTAAGTACACTATTGAAAGCTATACTATTTGTAGAGGTATAATATCATTAAAAAATAGCCTACAATAAATTAAGGCCTACTATAAATGCTGAATGAACCACTAAAAAACAAAAGAATTATAGCTAATATTCCAAGAAGTAGATAAAATAAAATCATAAAATATACCGAACACAAAAAAGGAGGACAACCAAGGAATAGGTTGGACAAATAGACAAACAGCAAGATGACAGACTTAAATAGAGCCATAGCAAAGCACACACATGCATATTAAGTGTAGATGATCTGAACAACTCCATTAAAAGGCAGAGATTGTCAGATCAGATTTTTTTTAAAAAGCAAGACCCAACCACATGCTCCTTCAAAGAGCCATACTTAGAATATGAAGACACAAACAGTTTAAAAGTTAAAGGATGGAAAAGATACGCCACGCCAACACTAAACGCAATAAAACTGGAGTGCTTATATTAGTATCTGACAGGGTAGATTTTAAAGCAAAAAAATATTACCAGGGATAAAGGTCATTTCATGATGATAAATATGTTGATTTGTCAAGATGACATACCAATCCTTAAAAGCTTATGCATCTAATAAGGAAACTTTAAAACACACAAGGTAAAAACTGATGACGGGAGCAACAGACGAATCTACAATTACCACCAGAGAATTCCATATTCCTCTGTCATTAATAAAACAGAAAATTAGTAAGGATATAAAGGACTTGAATGGCACGACCAACCAGCTTGATGTAATTGACATTTCGAGAACATTCAACCCATCGCCAGAAGAATATACATTCATCTTCAGTGCAAAATGAACTTGTACCAGATAGGTTATATTCTGAGCCATAAAACAGGTCTCAATAAATTTAAAAGGCTACAAGTCATATGAAGTATGTTCTCTGACCACAACTGTATTAAATTAGAAATCAATAACAGAACAATCTCTGGAAGATCACCAAACGCTAGAAAAATAACAGATCCCTAAATACCTTAGAGATCAAAGAGGTAACTGGAGGAAATTAGAAAGTATTATGAATGAAATGAAAGTTTAAGTAGTTTGACATGAATGAAAATAAAAACAAAACATTAAAATTTATGGGATACCATTAAAGCAGTTCCTAAGAGGAAAATTATAGCATTAAACATTTATATTAGAAAATAAGTCTTATTTCACCATCAGAAACTAGAAAAATATGATCAAATTAAATCCAGAAGAAAAGGAAATAGTGCAGTGAAATAGAAGTCAGAAAATAATGGGGTGGGGAGGCATTGTTTTTTTTTGGTTTTTGTTTTTTAGAAAAATCAATACAATTGCTAACGCTCTCACCAGAGTGGTTAGGGGAAAAAAAGAACATACAAAGTACTAATATGAGAAATGAAAGAGGAATGGTCACTCTGATCCCATAGATATTAAAAGGATAATAACAGATAAAGACGGTATAGTATGGGCCTAAAGAAAGACAAATAGATTGATGAACCACAATAGAAAATTCAGAAGTAGACAAACCCTTATACGGGGCACTGATTTTGACAAAGATAAATGGGCCCTGCTTGGAGAAAAAAGAGCCTTTTCAATAAACTGTGCTGGAACTATTAGATATTCCCATGGCAGGGAGTGGAGGGGACAATCCATATCCTACACATCACTTACAAAAATGTACTTAAATGGCTCATAGACCTAAGTGTAAAACTTAGAACTATAAAGCTTCTAGAAAACAATATAGAAGAAGCTCTCCTTGGGCTTGCGTTAAACAAAGTTATCTTGTAAGATAGCAAGAACACAAGCCATGAAAGAACAAATTGAAAAACCGGACTTCAACAAAAGGTCTTCTGCTCTTCCAAAGGCAGTGTGAAGAAAATGAAAAAATAAGCCACAAACTGGGAGAAAATCCTTTCAAAGCATGTATCTAGTAAAGAACCTGTATCCAAAGTATATTTTTTAAATGTTAACATTCAGTAAGAAACCACATCAGTTTTTAAAACTAGGCAAAGATTTAGGCACGTCACCAAAGATAAGACACAGAGGGCAAACAGGCACAGAATAGCAATTAGGAAAACGTGAATTAAAACAATGAAATGCCACTGTATGTCAACTGAAATAGTTGACATATAAAAGACTGACTGTACCAGACACTGGAGGGGACACGAAGGAACTGCAGCTCTCACACCCTCTTGTGAGGATGCAAGATGGGACTGGTTTGGAAAACTATTCGGCGGTTTCTTTAAAATTAGGCATATACTTACTATCCTATCCAGCCTTCTCACTCCCAAGTATTTACTCAAGAGAAAAGAAACATGTCAGCACAAACCGCTGAGCACAAATGCTTATCATGGCTTGTCTCTCAAAGCCAAGAACTGAAACATCTCAACTATCAGAAGAGAATGGATAAATGGTTTTATATCCATTCCGCGGAATACTACTCAGCAATAAAAAGAAATGAGCTGTTCGTTTACACAACAGCATGTATCAGGGTCAAAATAAATACACTCCGTGGAAGAAGCCAGATAAAATAAAGCACGTACTGTATGATTCCATTGATTTGAAACTATAGAACATGCAAACTAATCAACACAGACAAGAATAGAAGGGAAGTCCAGGGCAACAAAAGAGAATAACCTCAAAGGGACAGGAGAAAATTTGAGGGGTGACTGATATGTTCACTATCTTTTTTTTTTTTTAAGATTTTATTTATTTATTTTTAGACAGAGGGGAAGGGAGGGAGAAAGAGAGGGAGAGAAACAGCAATGTATGGTTGCCTTTCACATGGCCCTCACTGGGAACCCGGCCCGCAACCCAGGCATGTGCCCCGACTGGGATTCGAACCGGGACCCTCTGGTTCCCAGCCCGCGCTCAATCCACTGAGCTACACCAGCCAGGGCTGATATGTTCACTATCTTGATTGTGGTGATGATTTCAAAGGTATATACACATGTCAAAACAAATCAAGTTGTTTTAAATATGTGCAGTTTTTCTTGAAGTAGGTTCTTAAGAAATATTAAAAGAAAGCATGAGTCTTAAAATAAAGAAAACCACTATAGTGTAGATTTTTTTTAAGTACAACAATCAAAGAACATTTTCCTTGAATGGAAAACACTGGCTTATAAGCAAATCTGATGACTAACTAATATATATATTAGTATTATATATTAGTTAGAGTGTTGGAGATTACATGCAGTAAGGAGGGTGTCCCTATGGGAAGGAAGCCCAGAGCACTTGCCAGAGCCTGAGAGGTGCGGGGCATGCAAGAGAGGGGAGAGAGACAGGTATGGAGTCATGGTTTTCAGCAGCTATAGTGATAAAAATAGGCGTAAGAGTATGCATGTCCTCGTACACAGTGAGAGGCCTGGGGGTAGTGACACCCCATTAACAAGTGTCCCAGCACTGAGATCTCAGTCTCTAAGTGCCATTCTCCACTGAAAGAAACCAGGCTCTTCGGAGAAATGTCTGTTTTGCCAGAGCTGGGGCAAGCGAGGTACATGATGACTCAGAACATCTTGTGCCAGAAAGTAAGACAGCACTCAGAGAAGGGAAGGGACATGTTAAAAGGCCAAGGAAACTAGTGTGAAGGCTCCCCTGGCCTAAATGGAAGTTTTTGAGCTGAAAAATTAATGACAGAACAAATGAAAACCCTTTGAATAAAACAGGAATGCATGAGTTCATTTTAATATAAAGTAATAAAAGTTTGACAAGAAATGAGATATTTACATAAACTCAAATACTTCCCCCCACACAATTCTTATTAACTGCAATGGAAAAAGAGCAACCTTCCGGTGGAGAAGTCTGGAAGACACCACCACAGCCCAGTGATCAAAGTAAGCACCGCCGGAAACTGGGACAAATCAACATTGCGCACCACCTGATAGGATGCAATGAGAGGAATGTGGCTTCGCTTCTGTGACGTGTTTGCCAACATTTCAAAATCTGAATTTAATCAAAAGGAAACATGGGTCAACCCCAAAAGGAGAGGCATTCTGCAAAATAACTGTCCTATAATCTTCAGAACATCAAGGTCAGAAAAGAAGAAGAAAACTGAGAAATGGTTTCATACAAAGGAGACTAACAGGAGACATGACCAGTACAACGCCACGTCCTGGACTGGGCCGTTCACCGTAAGGGACGTTATTGACACAACGGGGCAAACTCGAATGGGATCTGCACATCAGCTGATGGGACGATAAAGATGCTCACTTCCTGATTCTGGTGGCGATGGTTTGGTGACTATGTGGGGGAAATCCTTGTTTGCAGGAAATACACTACACGGTCTCCGAGGGCATTAGGGCAGTTCCAGCAATTCATTCTCAATTGACTACTTCTGTACTGCACTTGCAACTTCGGTAAATGTGAGAGAGGAGCAAGCGTGGGGGGGGAGGAGGGGAGGCGCAGGGGCAAGAGAAGAAGCCCCATCTTCTAAAATAAATGTATTTAATGAGAAGAGTGTGTTCATGTGCCACTACCAACTGTAAGAACAGACATTCTCAAGAATAAATTTAATTTAAAAAAAAAAAACTGTTTTAATCTAGTTAGAAGTTACTGTTACAAAATACATGACTACCCCAGGCACACATGTGCCTGATTTTAGAGAAGACGGGAACAGACGTCTCAGACAAATCGCAGAGTATGAGAGGCATGTTGCCAAAAGTCAACTAGGACTTTAGAAAAAGGAGAAGTCTGGACCACAGCAAGCAGTGCAGGCAGCGTCCTGCCACCAAGTTTTACTGTGTTTTCAAAAGCTAAAGAAATATTATAGTATTGGAGAAATACCTTTACATTAAATGAAACCAAGAAAGGGGCAGAAGGCCCTGCAATCTGTCCCTTCTGCTTCCAGGACAGAAGGGAACTATGAAAAGGTACCAGGCTCTTTGAAGATGGTGGATTAGGGAATTTCTTCTTCTGCCTACAGTGAAAATAATCTCTTCCAGATGTTGTTTGGCCCACAGTAGGCTATTCAAAAATATGAACGTTTTGTTTATTTTCAAAATTCAAGAGCCAAGTAAGAGAACTAGTTTCCTTCACTAATCTCTAATTAAACTGGAGATAAGTTAGCTTTATAAAAAAAAAAAAAAAAAATCAGTGTACATCGTAGGTCTAGACTTATTTTTTTCCCAGAGGTTTGAAGGGAAAAAAATATACCTGCTGAACACAATCCTCATATCTGCTTTGCCATGGGAAAAATAATGAGGCCCTTCATTTCACTTCCTTTCCTTTCCTGCTCTCAATATACACACCGCTTTTCCTCTGTGAAGTCCCTCCGGGCGCTATCTCTTTAAAACAGACTTCTTTAAAACAGGGAGTACAGAGGGAAACCTAAAGAAAACTAGTACTGTGCTTGAGGATGAATCATTCCCGGCTGCGGCTATGTAAATACCGTGGTTGCCTGAGGATTCACATACACGCTTTTGCCAACTTGAGAGGTCAGCAAGAAAAGGCTGGCCTCATTCATTAATATTACCACCTCCATGAATACCATCTCAAACATTATCATCCCTGTAGAAGAAATGGGGATGGGAAGCAAAGGGAATTAAATGACTCTTCTCCATTCCCAATGCTTTAGTAACTAACCATGACAACAAATAAAAAAAGGGCCCTTCCTAACTTTGGTGAACAGTCTTCTAACGCCTGCTTTCTTTTTATAAAAGGGTTTTAAACATAACAGGGGATACCTTTCAAAACTGATTGTTGACGCTGTTTATCACAAAAGCAGCGAAAAAAATGGAAAAGAAAGAAGCCTTTTTATAAACTGTGGAGAGTAAAACCACAAAGCGGCCGCACAGCTCCCTTGCCTGAGACAAGACCTGCAACCCGACTGGAGACCTAAACGCAGCCGTGAGCCACCACCTGACTTCTCACCACCTAACCGTTAGCCTGCGAGATGCTGTCCTGTGTGTCCAGAAAACCCCAGGGCGGGTCCCCAAACATGGAGGGACCCCAAATGTGGAGGGATTGGAGGCTGTCCTGCAGAAAACTTCCAACTAGTGTGAAAAGGGATTCTGTGGCCACCCCAAAGCAATGGTAAGGCATTATAATATTAAAAAGGCAATTCTGGCATAAAAAGAATCAGAAGGAAAGCCCGGCTGGTGTAGCTCAGTGGATTGAGCACGGGCTGGGAACCAAGTGGTCCCAGTTCGATTCCCAGTCGGGGCACATGCCTGGGTTGCAGGCCAGGTCCCCAGTGAGGGCCATGTGAGAGGCAACCATACACTGCTCTTTCTCCCTCCCTTCTCCTCTCTCTAAAAATAAATAAATAAAATCTTAAAAAAAAAGTTTTACTAAACTGATATTACCCTAAAAAACCTGGGAGAAGAAGAAACAGCCAAACAGATCCGATGGATACAGTTTCTCCCAAGAATTTCCTGAGGCTTGAAAAGGAAGGAGTGTGTGGTAGGGCCAGGCTTAATGTGATTGCTGTTTTAAGCCAAATAAGCAGGCAGCATATCTATAAATCCTTTATATTCCAAGAATTCTCCATTTTGCACTACTGGAGTTCTGGGCTCCAAGAAGCCGAATGTGGCATGCTCATTCCACCACAGAAAAGTGGCTCCGAAGGAAAAAGCCAAGGGCCACCTCTCGGAAGAACCACCCGGTTTCGTTGGGTGGTGGCTTTGGAGGTGACTAGGGTGACAAGCAAGGACCCTTCTCCTGCTGGGGCCTGATGGTTTCACTTTGGAGCCTGCTCTCAGATCCATGTTACATGAACTCTTCTCTGTTGGAGTTCATAGCACCACACTGATTTCTTTTGGCTTCAGTCCTGCACTGCAGCTGTTTGTACTTATTTGAGGTATGGTGTATTTTGAAACAAAATGAACCAGATTTCCCCTACTGCCTATGTCAGTGCCTGGTAATGGGAAACATTAACTCTTTCACAGCCAGGCTACTGATGATTTTAATGCATCCATCATAGGGAAAAAGACATAAGGAGACACTGATCCGCAGCTGGGAGAGTCTCCAAGCAAAACATCTCATTTCGAGGTAAAGGGCAGATATTTCACCGCCCCATCCATTTCCAAACAAATTTCAACCAGGTTACAGAAAGTGATAAAAGAACAGGAGTCATGACTATAAACAATTATATGCCAGCAAATTGGAAAGTCTAGAAGAAATGGACAAACTCCTAGCAATGTACAATGTACCAGACTGAATCAGAAAGAAACAAAAAATTTGAACATAACAAGTAGATTGAAGCAGTAATCTACAGCCTCCCAAGATAAGAAAGGCTAGGACCAGATAGTTTCACTGGCGAATTCTACCAAACATTTAAAGAGGAATTATGCCAATCCTATTCCAACTCTTCAAAAAATATTGAAGAGGAGGGAACACTCCCAAACTCATTTTATGAGGCCAGGTCTACCCTGATACCAAAGCCAGATAAGGACAGGATGACAAAGAAAACCACAGGACAATGCCCCTGGTGAACACAGATGCAAAAATTCTCAACAAAAATCTAGTAAACCAAACTCAACAGAATTGAAAGGATCCTACATCCTGATCAAGCGGGATTTATCTCTGGAGTGCAAGGAAGGTTGAACACGCGCAAATCAATAAGCACGATACATCATATTAATACAGGATAAAAATCATATGATCCTCTCAACAGATGCAGAAAAAGCATTTCACAAAATTCAACATTCTTTCATGATAACTATCAACAAATAGGAATAGAAGGAATGTAACCTCAACATAATAAAGGCCACATGTGACAAACCCACAGAAAACACCATGCAGGTAACAGCAAGGCCCCTGATTGCTGAGCCCTATGGAATCAGACTGTGTGGGTGGATACCAAGAACCTGCATTTTCACAAGTGCCCCAAGTGAGCCTAGGTCAAAAGCCAGATGTGTTAACTACTGCATCAGACCAGTGGTTCTGAATCTGTCCCGTGCAGCACCCAGAATTCGCTGTGTTGGAAGAGCCCTTGTTCCAGCACGGATGACTGGGCCCTGCGCCACAAGTTTCCGTTCAGTAGGCCTGGGGTGGACCTGAAAATCTGTGCTCACTAACCAGTCCTCAAGCAACTCTGGTGCTGCTGGGCTGGACACTACACTTTGAGAACCACCCACTAGACTGTTCGTTTAATATCCAGCTATCTCCTCTGGGACAACTGGAAAGTAGATAATTCATCACTAAAGTCTCTGATAAGTGTTTGAAGTGTTCATTGCTGTTAATAAAAAATAAATAAATAATTTAAAAAAACAGTTCCGTGAGCTTTTGATACAGACATGAAAAGCAAATTTAGCATTTTCTTTAAAAAAAACAAAATAAATTAGACTGTAATCCAAATTGAGAGCCACTTCACTTATCCAATTATGAGAGTTGCCAGAAATTTTCTTAGGAAGGAGCTTTTGAATTCTTTAATAAAGACTTTAACTGTAACCATGATGTACAGCGTGGTGACCATAGTTAATACTGTACTGTATATTTGGAATTTGCTAAGCGAATCGATCTTAAAAGTTCTCATTACAAAAATATTACAACTATTTGTGGCAATGGATGTTAACTAGACTTTTTGTGGTGGTCATTTCACAATATACACAAATACTGAATCATACTGTACCTCCGAAACTGAGATAATGTTAGTATGTCCATTATGATAGACATATGATGTTCAGGACAAACCAAAAACCCATGGGCCAGGAAGAAGAGACCTGAGGGCCAGCATTACCATTTATAAACCTTGGACCTTAAAATAACACACTTAGTGAAGCTACGAAGAACATGTTATTTTTGAACAAGATTCCAGTATGTGTCCACAAGAATAAGAGAGCTGCAAAATGTACCCATAGCATCATCGTATGAGTTAATCTGTGGAGGGAAGCTATTAATGCCGCCCCACTGAATGGCAAAGGGTGTTTGCCAAAAGCAACAGCTTTAGTTTTAACGAAGCTGTCCTTTAAGGAAAGGACTGACCAATGGGCATTTCCTGTTCATGAGCATGAGATTACGTGATGGCTCTAGTGGAAAGTCAGTATCTCATTCATACAAAGGGTTTTTTTTTTAGGTTTTTAAATTATAAATTTAAAAGGAGGACAGATGTGAACACAGATAGGCTTTCCATCATTTAGAAATGAAATTTGTTCCATCAAAAGGTAATTCCTAGCCCTGGCTGGTGTAGCGCAGTGGATTGAGTGAAAGGGTCGTCAGTTCGATTCCCCGTCAGAGCACACGCCTGGGTTGCAGGCCAGGTCCCCACTGGGGTCCACGTGAGAGGCAACCACACATTGATGTTTCTCTCCCTGTCTTTCTCCCTCCCTTCCCTTCTGTCTAAAAATAAATAAATAAAATCTAAAAAAAAAAAGATAATTCCTTTACTTTACATGATTCTTGGTGTGACTATATCAACACTCTCAAAAAAACATGGAAGTCTAGAAAAACGTGAAACTCTAAAGTCGGTCAGTTCAACCCAGAGACATTTCCTTAGAACCAAAGCTGTGATTTTAAAAAAAAGAAAGCAAGCTGTGATTAAATCATGAATCTTGCAAATGGTCATAAAATAACTTCTGAATAAAGATGACATCAGCCCTTAATATTTCCCCACCCAACTTCTAGCTAAAATACACATAAAGACAAACAAAATGACTAAACTCAAGATGGCTCTGACACCAAGAACAACAGCCAGCCATTTATAAGAACTGGGAGTGATATCTATTAAGTACAGCAAAGATAAAGCCCAGTTTAAAGCAGTGTCCGATGAATGCTTTGCTTGCTGAAAGGAAAAGCTAGAAGTGAGAGAGTTCAGGTCTCTCCCACTCTGCCTCGTTTTGCAGACTAGAGAGCAGGGATGGACGAGAGCAGTGCAAGCGGCACTGTGCCGCCGGCTCTGCTCTCAGACACCGCCAGACGGTGATCCACTCACTATGCTCCCTCTCTCCCAGCCCTTTTGCAGAAGTTCCATTCAAAGAAGTGTTTTCATGATTCGGAAAGCACAATAAATAACCCACTGGCTGGTTCAGGGCCTTCTGACTAAGGGAGCACAGAAGTCCATCTTTAAAAGATCTGGGCGCAGGGAAAATTCTAACATGAAGAATTTCCTTGTCACCAGCCAAGTCTCTTATCACTGATTTGTAAATTGGGAGAGAATGGACCCACTTTGATTGGAAGACTTCTTTGGGAAGCGGGACCAGGGTCTTTCTCTGTTTCAGCAGACAAGCTGCACAGCTTCAGGGGTCCTTGGGGGTGGGGGGAGGGCCATCCTTGCGGAGGGTGTCGGTCCTTGCTCACTGCAGGAGGGCCGTGGTTGCTCACTGTGGGAGGGGCCAGGCCGGAACTGAGCAAGCGCTGCGCCACTTGCCGGGCTGTGTGCCTGAGCGGGGAGCTGTGCCTGCTGAAAAGAATAAGCCCTCTGAAATCAGTCAGAAGTTAAAGACCTAGTAAGTGACAGATGGTTTTAACTCCAAAATCTAGGCCGGCACTGGACAATACGAGAGTTACACACCGTATGTATACAGTGCAAAAGTAAAACGTTTCCATCACTGCAATGCTGAGCAATGCTGGCGCACTGTCCACAAAAATTGTGAAGTGGAAAAAGCTTGGTTACTTTTCATATAAAATGGAAGTAATATTATTCTCCTCTACAAAGTGTGGTCTCCAGGGAGTTCTGTCGTTTTGGAATCAGAATGAAATATAACTAAATGCATCTAGAACAACGCATGTATTAAGGCAGTTATAATAAGCTAATAGTAAATCTTTTTGCTCACTGTGGGTTTTCTAATTCAAATCTTAGACTCAAACACATGGAACTGCTCAGCTGTCCTAAGTCATAGTCCTCAAAAAGAATAAAGTTTTAATTATACAGTCATCTATGATACTTTTCTTATAAAATTCCCTTAAGAAATCAATTTTCAAAATTACTGCTAAGCCACCTCAATCTGTACACTAAACAGTAAGTCACCGCAATGCATACAGGGTGGGACGAAGCAGGCTCACAGCTGTTCATCTGGAAAATAACACAATAATTAATAAACAATAAAAGAATAAACTCTGTATTTCACATAGTGACAACTGTAAACTTACTTTTGCCTCATCCTGTGTATGTATTGTAGTTAGCTTAGGGCAAAATAAATAAATTTAATTTTACCAGACAATATTCACTGTGTGTCTAAGTTAAACAACCAAAACTAGAAGCAAGCGGGAACATATTTCAGAAAGAACGTATCTTTAAAGTTGGGGAAGAGCCTCACATGATATAAACTAACAATGGGA
Source organism: Micronycteris hirsuta (assembly GCA_004026765.1). Lineage (NCBI taxonomy): Eukaryota > Metazoa > Chordata > Mammalia > Chiroptera > Phyllostomidae > Micronycteris > Micronycteris hirsuta. The sequence continues at coordinate 116,742 of PVJI01001376.1, forward strand.
AAATAGTGAGGATGGATGCAAATCAATATCCTTCACCTTTGGAGAACTGGATAGGTGGGTATTCCCTTATCCCTAATCAAAACTGGATAAACCAGAAGATCTAAAGCCATAAATACAGGTAGAACTTTTCCTGCAAAGGCAGAAACAAAGCAATTAAAACCGTCAGTAAAAGAGGAATATAAGGGTCAGGCTCCAGTAAGATGTGTCCATCCAAAGTCTAAAGTACTAGAAGTGTGTGACCTCTCTTTAAAATACGGAAGTGTTGGCTACAGGAAGCCTAATTTGCATATCCAGGTCAGGAACTCTGGAAATCCAGGCAGGTCATCTGAAGTCCATTTAAAATGGGAATCCCTAAATTCTGTGGAATCGATAAGAATGTATTCAAACCACAGAAATCCATTCTCAAACAGAGAAAGACAGACTATGGCTGCCCAAATCCTTGGAGTTCAGTAGGCAAGCCAGAAACTCCAAGGTAGGAGAGTAAACAGGTGTACAGTGGCGTCACAGCGGCAGCCTTCTCTGTTCACATGAGGGCTGGCAAGAGTGAGACCAGCAAGGCGGCAGACTGATCATCCGAGAGTCTCCCCTGTGGGGGGACCTAATGCAATTTGCTTGACAGACAATCCAGCAAATTGAAAGAGAAAGGCTATTTGTATAACATGTAGTCATCTCTGAGAAAGCCTTAAAGAGTTTTCCTATATGAAAGGAAAACTTCCTTCTGTATGGGGGTGGGGGGGGACAATGGAGTAAGTAAACTATTATTTGGGGTGCAGGAACTGAAAAGTGGTGGCAGCAATTACAGAATGGGCAGAGTCACCAGGTGCCAATGCAACAGGGTAGGGTCAAGAGATTCCTTCCTTTGCAAGAGTGCCATCCCACACACTGGGGCGTGGTAACTAAGCAAACATCTATGCAAGTGAAGACAAGATGCGGGAGCCACATAGCCTAGTAACTATTCCCCAAAACTTCTGATTGCACTTCAGGTTCTTCTGGATCACAGAAACAAGCATGTAATGAAAACTAGAATTAGGCTGAGCAGTAGTAATAATACAAAAGTATTGAATTTATTTACATATGAGAGGGGACCCAAAGAAAAAACAGAATTATCTTCTGGAGGATGGGCCCTTGTAGTACAGGCTTCCCTCAGTAAGTAAGCATTCTAGGAACCCATCTGTATTAGCATACCAGCTGGTGTTGTTGTGAGAGGCTGCATTCAGCTTCAGTGATTTTTTCTGAAGACTCTTCCAATGCATTTGCCCATCTCATGATGGATGATTTATAAGCGCACCTGCCCACGCCATGCTGAATGTTCAGCAGTTTTTGATCAAAAATGGCATGATCCCCTGCCCCACCCTCCCTCTTAACCCAAGACTGCCCCAAGTGACTGTTTTTTCTGTTCCCCCAAATACAAAAAGTCCTCAAAGGGAAATGTTTTGCTGATATAGAAGAGGTGAAACAAAAAAAGTACAGAAGCGCTATTTCAATAACATCAAAATCAACAAGTTCAAAGACTGTTTTGAGCAGTGGAAAAAACATCTCAATAGGTGTACTGCATTAAATGGAGAGTACGTTGAAGGTGACTGAAGTTTAAACATGTAAGAGTAAATACACAGTTTTCTATAAATAATTTCCATTGCGGGGGGGCGTCCCCCTCACATTCTTTGACCACCATGCCAATCAACACATAATACTCTTACATTGTTAGTAGTATCAAAGTCATGTTCGTTATGTCTATAGAGCTTATCCCAACAATTCAGACTTAGGGGGAAACAACCAAATAGTTGTTCCATGAAGACGTAAGATGAAGGCTCCATCATACACCCAGTGGACAGCTGCCACAGTTCTTTACACCATAAATAGTTGTGAAACACTTGCCTCGAAAATCTGTATCTTCCAATGATAGTAACGGTCACCAATTTGGGCTGACATAGGCTTTGCAAGACACTTCTCTCATCCTAGTCCACCCTTGGCCATATCCAGTTTTAAACTCAAGTTTGCCTCATTCGGTTCTCTCTTCTGTGCCTTCAGCTTTGCCCTCTCCTCAGTTCCCAGCCCTCCGAATAAAAACATGCTATAAATCCTATTTTAAAAAGAAAACAGAAAAATATACTCCCTTGACCCCAACTACTACTTCCCCCACTTCCCTCTCTCCTTGTCCCCTTCCCCACCCCCTCTCTCTTTTTAAGACCGAGAATATTGAAGAAACAGTCTGTGCTCATTTCTTTAGCATCCTTATATGATGCACATGACTTCTGCCTCACCATTCAAAATTTTGAGAAAAGCTCACTTTCCTCTAAATAAGGACATTTCTCTGTCCTTATCTTACTTGACCCTTTAGTGGCATTGTACGTTGTTAATCACTGTCTCTTTAAACTTGCCCTACTCGTGACATCATGCTCCCTTGATTCTTACCCAACTCTCTGACTGCTCTGAATGCTCTTTCTCGGGCATTTTCGCAGAATCCTCTTCCTCTGAGGAGCTGGAAATGGCGGTGCTCCCTGCGTTTTTAGCTTAGTCCTTTTCTATTCCACTTCTGCTCACTCGCCCTAGGCCATCTGATCTACACCAATGGACTCCACAGACACTTGCAGACTGATGATTCTTAAATATGCATTTCCATTACAGAGAAGGTTCTGTGTTTCCTTTAACACCTCAAATCCAAACATATGCCAAATCCAACTTATTATTTTCCTGCACTGAGCATGTCACTAAAGCCCGTTGACCACACACTTCCCAACAGATTCAAATCCATTCTCTCTCTGCTGGCCACCACAGTCACTTACTTAGTTCACGTCACCTCCCCGGGACAATTGCAAGGGTCTCTATCACTAATCTTATTTTACTTCTCTGTCCCTCTCCAATCTAATCTCCCATAATGATCTGACAAAATGGTAGAAATCCTTTCAATTGTCAGGAATTGGGAGGGAGGAAGCAAACTTCAGATTTCTTTGCATACTCCATAAGACCTCCCATGACCTGGCTTCTGCCTCATGCATGAGCACACCTTCATTGTTTACCAAGCAAACTATTCAGAGTTCCCAGTCGTTCAAGTGTTACTTCATGCATTTTCATATTCCATTTTCACTGAATGAAATGCCCTCTTCCACTGCCTATCTGCAACCCTACAGAGCTCTACGTCTTTCCGTCTTTCACTACCCAGTCTCAGATACCTCCTTCTCAGTCACCCACACACATCACCATCAGCAGGAGGCTGGCTGTGCCCTCCTATGTGCCACCATCCCTGCACCTCTGGCACATAGAGATAATATTCATCACACTAAACTCTATTGTTTTGTGAGGCAGCTACTGGACTTTGAAGGACAAAGTCAGGGCTGTAATTATCTTTTTATCTTAATGCTCACTGTGCCTGGCATATAAACAATTCTCAATAAAAGTTTGTTGAATAACAAAAGTAATAATTAATGTACGCACACGGCCACTAGAAATAAAAAAAAGGAGTTAAAGAATTTGTTTACCCCAAAGTACAAAGTATTCAAACACAACTTTTTTCCTAACCAGTGAATCTTTATTCACCCACTGACCACTAATGGTTGCACCACACAGGAAATAAAGTGCTGGTAATACAGCCCTGACTGGGATAGCTCAGTTCATTGAGTGCCACCCTGCAAAGTGAAAGGTCAGGGCACATGCCTGGGTTAAAGGTTCGATCCCCACTCGGGGCGCATACCAGAGGCAACCAGTGGATGTTTCTCTCTCACATCGATGTTTCTCTCCCTTTCTTTCTCCCTCCCTTCCCCTATCTCTAAAAAAAAAATTAATTTAATTTAATTTTTAAAAAGTTAAGTACTGGTAGTATAAATTCCTCCCCACTTTCTCAACTCACTACACACCCTGATGTTGCAAGAGCCTTCCTTAGTAAGTCCCACCCAGTCTATGCCCAGTGGCCAATAGGAAAGCGCACACACACACACACACACACACACACACAGTGGTGGGAGGGCAACCCCGTGACGGCCAAGCATCCCAGCCAACTCTCTTCTGTAACACATCCCTTAACTCCTTCTGTCTTTCTGAGCACACTCTCCGGCTTCTTCACAATGTTCACCACTGCCTGCACAAACATCTACAGGACAATCCCAAACCCTACCAATTCCATTTTCAAAAGTGATGGCCTCAACATGAAAAAAAAAAAAAGCCCAAATGATTTGGCTTTACCCAAATCATACTTCCAAATAGGTACACAAACAAATCAACTTGAGTAATAAATTCACAGTGATGCAAGGTGAGAGACAGATCTTTTTACATCATATGAATATAGTCTATGAAAAATAAAGCCTGAAGAAACCTAAAAGAAAACATAATGGAAGATTTACATTGTCCTAAATGGAGGGGTGGTTACTTTAGCATAATGGCAAAGCAAAAACCTTAAACATTGATAAAGGTGACCAAAACTTTAAAGCCTATATATATATATATATATATATGTATGTATATATATATATATATATATATATATATATATATATATATATATGGGCAAAGTAGGTTTATATTTGTTTGTATGGAAAATAATATAATAGTTATTAGAAATACAAGAACAAACTCTGTTTTGCAAACTCACAACTGTAAAACTACTTTTGCCCACCCACATATCTGGAAATGCACACTGGAAAAATGTTTTACATCATAAGAAAAGCCATTAAAACATTCAGTTTTAAAAAGATTATGTATATTAAATATACAGTTGAAGCAATTAAAAGTAAGCTTACAAATAAGTCTCATAATAGAAAAAATAATTGACAAATATGAATGGAAAATTTATAAGAAAAATGCAAAGGGCCAATTAGCATTGAGAAAAAGTCGTGTTTAACTTTTTCTTCTTGAATGGCCAAAGAAATCTGGATTTTAAAAATTAAATGCCATTTCTCTCAATATACTGACGATGTGTTTAAATTTGTAACACTCAGTGTTACTGAAGTGTGGCGCCTTTAAGTACTAGGATTGGGAGTTTCAGCATTGAGCAGTCCTCCTGACCCTTCAGGGCGTCTCCAGCAATGTCTATCAAAAGTCAAACAAGCATAGCCTAGCAATTCTGCTTCAGGATATTCATCCTGAGGAAACAATCAGCAACCTGCGCTAAGACAGCTATATAAAGCCATCCTTTGTAACAGAGAAATTGAAAGCAAAAGGTTCCGAGGAAGGAAGTAAACAAAATTTATTCTGAGGATGAAATGTGCCCTACTATTAAAAAATTATACTGTGGACTTCCATCCCAGAAATACTGAGGACTAATTCCCCTGAAAACCTTCCCTATACAGAAACACCTAAAACTGCTGGGTGTGTGTAAATACAGGTGAACACACACACCCCTAACCTTTGTAAATGCTTAGTCAAGTTGACCGAAAAAGTAATGAACTGTCCTGAGAAACCAGAATATGTCAGGAAATCAATCGAGGTACAAGAACACCGAACTGAGCAACCGGTTATATCCCAATGCGAAGGGACTTCTACCGTTTGACTTTGACTTTTACAGGCAGAAGTCAAGTAGAAAGTGAAAGGCAGACCAAAACCCTCAACAGGTAAACTAGGGGAAAGTGCTGACCCAGGTCGCACAGGGGGAGGGAGAGGAAACTGGACTGTCTCAGACTTGGGTGGAGGTAAGAGAGTGTCTCCCCTGAGAACTTATATCCAGATCCTTGTCCTTCATAGATTTGGGGCCTGAATTCATACAAGAGGTGTGGCAGCCCCCAAAATCTGAAGCTGAAGCATCCCGCAGAAGCAAACACAAGTGCTTCCTGAACTAATTCACCTTAAGCTCTCAAAGAATTCCCAGAAAAAAAGTTCCTAGAAACGGGAGCTCACGTAAAAGAAAAAATATCACAAAACACACGAGGAAGCAAGCCAACACATACAAGCATCATCAAAAACAACAAATAACAGAATCAAAGTCTACAGATAGAATGATCAGATACAGACTATAAAATAAAAATGTTTAATATGTGTAACAATAAAAGAGGATATGTTAAAGGTATGATATATTGCCTTGCCAGGGTGGCTAAGTTAGTTGCAACCTCCTCCCGTACACCGAAAGGTTGCGGGTTCGATCCCTGGTCAGGATACATACCTACGTTGCAGGTTCGATCCCCAATCAGGGGACATACAAGAGACAACGGATCAATGCTTCTCTCTCACATCAATGTTCCTTCTCTCTCTCTCTCTTTCCCTCTTGCCCTTCAGCCTTTCTCTCTCTCCAAAATCAATAAATATATTCTCAGGTGAGGAATTAAAAAAAAGTATGACATATTAAAAATGACCACACAACTTTGAAAAAGATCCAAACTGAGTTTCTAGGAAAGAAAAACATGGTGTTGCAAATTAGAAACACCACAAGTGAGTTAAATTGCTGATTAAGTGCAACTGTTGAGAAAAATTAGTCAACAGGACCATTGCTACACAGAAGTGACACAGAATGGAGGACAGAAGCACGGAGGTGAAAATTTGGAAGGGAGGTCCCCAGGCAGGAATGACAGTGAAAACGTCCCAAAGACATCAGAAGGGAGACCTGGAACCAGAGAACCAACAACACAGGAATAAAATGTCTTTCAGAGAAATAATAGACTGAAAATGCCCCCGAACTGGTGGCAGACCTCCTCAGACTTAGGAGACAGCAAGATCAGTAAAAGGAAATCCACACCAAAACAGATTTAATAGTTCCTATATGGATGCAAGAATGCTGGATACATTCCAAAACACCAAAGCACTGTCTACTCTGGTGTCATTTTTATTTTTTTTAAAAGTGTGGGTTTATAGACATGTGTACATACTTGGAAGAATTGATTTAAAAATGATTATTTCTGTCAACTTTTTGATTTATGTTTTTTATCTTTTCCAGGGGTTCTGATTTATATATGTATCACTGAACATATCTATGTATTTGAACATATAAAGAAGCACATACCCAAAATTTTAACAGCTAGTATTTCTAGTTTGTAAAAATTTGCATGGTTTTTGCCTATACAAATTTTATGTATAAATCAGAGGAATAGAGTTGATATTTGTAAGTATTAATAGTGGTTTTATTATAACTGCTAAGTTACTACATGATTTATAATGTCTTTATTTTTGAAATTTTCATTGCTTTATTGTTTACATTTATACATTTTATTAGTTGTTTCACAATTAAGAAATAATATTAACATATGCATGTGGATACATAGGCGGGTCAGCTGCAGTTGATGTACAATTCTGGGTTAAACTTTATGCAAGAAAATCCCATTTTAAAATAATCAAAATCGAAATCAAACATTCAGCATATCCAAATATTTATATACAATATTTTCAGAGACTTATAACTGTATGGGAAAGTGTTGCCGTTCCACATGAAAAATGTAAAGCACTGAACAAAAACATGAACAGCTCTCATAAAGAACCTGCAGGGGAATAACGGGCAGAAATAACACCAGAACGTTACCAGCGGCTGTCCCCAGTCCTGCCATTTCCTTCTTGCATTAATATCTGGGGACGGAGAGAACAAGAGGGCCAGTCAGGGCTTCTCAAGGTTGACACACATATGGCCTCAATTTTGAGTCTTGGGAACCAGAGCAGTGGCAGTAAGGGAACCAGGAAAATAAGACAGGGGCTAAAACCACCTGTGTTAAAACACATTACAATTTACAATCACGGGCATTTAGCTGGGGAAAGTCCACATTCACTATGACCTTTCAACAGAAGGCAAAGAGACCAAGGCAACGGAGAAAGAGAGGGCAAAGCTAATCACGCTTGGCTGCTGCCATTTTTCTTCAATGGCATCAAAATCCACATCAGGTATAGGATTGGCATGTTCGTGTGCAATATCCTTGAACTAGAAACCACAGGTTTTAATCTCTAATTTATTCGGGAGTAAAAATTCAGACACTGAGCAACATACTTTCGTGTGACTTTAAATATATATTATCAGCTCATGATCAAAACCCACCTGGGGGACCCAGGAGCTCCTCCTCCTCCAAATCCAAGTTGAATCTCATCCTTCAAACACTTGAAGGTTTATCAGACAGATGAAGGTAAAAGTCAGGTCACCCGTTTCTTTCTTCCGTCTTTCTGAGAAGTGCTAGGTCACAGGTCCTTTAGAACCCCTTTCCACTCTCTGCGAGAACACCCCTGTTCTTAAAGGACGGCCCCTAAAACATAACCCAGTGCCCTTGCTGGGTGGTTCCCATGCCAACAGTGAAACCAACATGTTGCTCGCTCTCTCTGACTCTCGGGTGTTTAGAGAACTCACTTGAGTTCTAGTTATAATGAAATAAAGTCTGTAGCTTGATAGAACAGCCATTCAAATGGGTCAAGCTTTGAAAAATACCACTACTGTGAAACTAAGAATTATAAAAATTTGAGTCCTCAATCCACTGCTTTGCCAAAAACATGGTCAACCAGTAGCGCTGTGAATGCCCCGGGTCCTTCCCAGACTGCTGAGACAGGTACCTCTGAGAGAGCGCCCAGGGCTTTGTATTTTAAACAGACTCACTGGTGATTCTAATGCAAAGTAAAAAGTGAGAACCGATGCCCTACCCCGTGATGCCAAAGGCTTTACCACCCACACACTCATTCATTCATTGTCTCGTCTTTAGTTCTCCTCTATCTCCTGGCAACTCACAAAGGCAGAAATGAAATGACTAGTACAATCTGGGCTGGTTTCCATGGATGGTTACATTTGGATTAGAACCAGGCACTGGTAATCTTTCTTTCTGCTCCATCTCAAGCTCATCCCTAAAGAGAAGAACAGGAGCCAGGATGCAGCAGGACAATGAGGAAAGGGGCAGGTTATTCAATGGGGCTGAACTGGGGAAAATAAATAGCCTAAAACTATTCTTCACTCACACTTGACCCTTGGAGATAAGTGGTAAAAAAGCTGAGAAACTGTCCAATTGGGAGGAACTGTTCAATTGGGAGGAACCTGCCAAAAAGAGGAGAGGACAAGGAACGGGAGGAGAGAAAGAGGGAAGGAAAACCCCACTCGGTAGAGGAGGGGAATTCCAGCGACTGAACAGGACGCACCAGGTGGATTCAGCCTATAGCTTTGTGAAAGTTCTCGAGTTTCACTCTCGCAACTTTAATTTTCAAGTTTTCTCGTGTTAACACTAAGCTTATGCAATTTAGAAAATATTCTTGCCCAAATGAGCAAGCTGAAAATTGAAGTAGTTGATTTCGGCATTTGCTACAAAAACAACAAAATTTCAGGAGTCATTTGTATACTCCTGGAAGAGGATCCAATTTATGTCCTCAAATATCAAGAGAAAATCCTAACACGGAACACAAAATGTGCTCATAAATTCTTCCCGTTGTTTTAGGTCCTACTGTTTAAAACTGCACTTCATTCTATTTTCAAATACAGATGCAAACTGCAGACAAAACATCCTACCACAAAACTAAATCTGAAAATGCCCCGGACCAACAAATCCACAATAAAGAGGCTCAAGTCCAAACCCGACATGGTAAATGTAATAACGATGACCCTTGGCATGCGGTAAAAGATGAATGCAATTAATGTTACCTTAAAAAGAACTTGAGTAACTCCTCTCCTTCCTGTCATAATTGCACATTATCGGCCTCAGAAGCCAGCTGTTTGGCGGAGACAGATCAGTGGTATACAGACAAGCATTTTCTGACCAATGTACAACTTCACTCTGTAAGCTCTATGAAACATGCATTAGTGAATTCCAAAGGCATTTAAAGAGGCCATAATCTGTTAAACATTTACAATTACAAGGGGGTCAATAAAAATGGAATTGTTAAATGGTAACTTTCCAAATTGCTGTATTGTGATTCTGAAACGACAAAAAGTTAGCAGTGACTCAGTGACATTTTTGCTCAATCACGAGACTGGAAGGGATGTTACAGATTACCTACTCCATCTCCGCTACCCTCCACTCTCTCTTCCAAACAACTCAGTCATCAAGCGAGTCATTATCAAGGGCAATTTTAACATATCTGAAAATCTGATGTCTTTGCTTAGCCCCTCATTACCCAGAATCACCCCGTGACACTTCAAAATCCCCTTTTTAACTGGAACTGTACATCCGTACAGATGTTCGCACTCACACTGTATCTGCCCTTGGACATCAAATGATCCAGCTTCCTGCCTCCTTGGTGTTCCCGCATTCATCAGTCCCGTCCAGCTTCAGTTCTCATAATGTCCAGCCTAAATGTCGTGGCCCACCACATGAGCTCCCTTCAAACCAGCCTGCTACTCCCCACACTCTTTCTGCCTCTAATACCCCAATTCTGATAAAACTCCAAACTTTGATGGTCATCATGGAGAAATCAGAACTTAAAAAGCCTCTTTAAGTTCTGCCCTTCCCCTTCCTTCTCTCTCCTACCGCCCACCACATGAATGATGCGAGCAATTCTTTCACATAGCTTCTCTGGCTCACCTACACACTCTCTCCAACTTGGATGCACATTAGAATCACCACAGGGCTACCTCGGTGTCTCTCCTGAAGACTGGGACAATTGGTTGGAACTGGGACCCTTGACTGGGGTTTATTTTAAAGCTCCTCCAGGTGAGTCTTAAGATAAATCAAGTGTGGGTACCACTGGCCAAGACAACTTGGGCCACTCCCATGGTTTCAACTACCAAATCTGGAACTCTTCTGACCTGCATTCTCACATGCCTAAATGCATTCTAGAACCACCACTGGCCCCTGTACTTTCCTAGGCATCTCAAACTCAACAGATAGCAAACTACACTCCTCATCCCTCCTGTTATGGGCCGAGTTGTGTCCCCCAAAGATTCATATATTAAAGTCCTGACCCCTAGTAACTTAAAATCTGACCTCTTATGGGCATAGGGTCTTAAAGGGCAAATTACGTGAAAATGAGGTCATTAGGGTGGGCCCTAATTCAACATGACAAGTGTCCTTGCAGGAAGAGGAAATTTGGACACAGACATGCACACATGATAGAGGAAAGATTATGTAAAGACACTGGGAGATGACCATCTGACGAGCCAAGAAGAGAAGCCTCCAAAGAAACCAACTGTGCCAACACCTTGATCTTGGACTTCTAACCACCACAACTGTGAGAAAATTTTCCATTGTTTAAGCCACCTCACCTGTGGTACTTCGTTATGGCAGACCTAGCAAACTCATACGCTCCCAATGTCCTCCTTACTCTCTCCTACTTCTCCACCTTTGTCAATGGAATAACCAGCCATTCACCATTACTGTTCCCTCTCCAACACCTACCATAGCTACTCAATAACTAAAGTGTGCCAATTCTTGCTCCTAAATATCTTTCTCCTTTGCCTCCTTCCCTCCAAACCCATTATCACTGCCTTAATTCAAGTCCTAATTATCTCTGCTAGGATATCCCAGCCCCTTCCACCTGCCACCATTTTCCTTGGCTGTGTGAAGAATAATCTGTCTGAAACAGAAATCTGGCATGCCAATGCTCAGATTTAAACCCTTCAATGGTTTCCCGTGGCCTTAAGTCCAAGGTCCTCGAGCACAGCATACTGAGTCCTCCAGCTACTTCCTACTTCAGTCATAACCTGCCTTGCTCATTAAGCTCCAGCACTTTAAATCTACTCAGAACTTCCCTAACACATAATGCTGATCCATGCAATAGTCTGCACATGCACTTGACTCCTCCTAGAATACCCTCCCTTGTCCAAACTCTCTGCCAGGTAAATACCTGTTTCATCCTTTCAGTCCCAGCCTCAGGATTACCTCTCAATGAAACCTTCTAGGACCTTCCTCCCCATCCATATTAATGACTAACTGTTCTATGCTGCCTCTGAAACTCATTCATGCTTCGTACTATACTGCAACCATAATTCGTCAGGTGTCACAAACAGAGATACCCACAGGGACCAATCAGGTATCATAAATAAATAAAGTAACCTAGTGAAAACGGATCTTAAATTTGCATTTACACTAGAACCAATCATAATGCCTCCCTGGCTATGTCATCTTTTAAAACCTTGTATCAAGCAAATAAAAAGAATATGGGGCCAAGTTCATTTAGCACATGGAGTGCCAGTTTTGCAAACTCTAGCCAAAGGCATAAAACGTCAAAGCTTCCACTTCTCTTCCTTCAATTCCTTGAAGTGAAAAGACTACAGAACATGCCTGTGGGTACTCCCATAGCCCAAATACCTGTGGTCACAGGCGGATCCGCATCCACACTACTCCCTCATGTCAGCGGGGCTGACATTTACATGCAGATTCCCCACTTCACTGACAAGAAAAGGATACAGTGTTGAGTTACATAACCTTGAACTCACTTCTACTCAATTCTTACCAAAAATACTATTTTGTGAGAAGAACGTTCATACACAATATCCAGAAAGGTGTCCAGAAGGAGTGGGGTCTGTCTATCCTTGGACAAAGCCTCACCAGCAAGGAGCTCCGTGTCTGAACTGTCTTGTGCTGGCTCCCTTAGAACTGTTTTTCTGAGATGTGCTTTGGCATCATGCTGCTGACCTACATTGAGCAACATTATCTTTTCAAAACCCCACTGTAGTATTCATTGTAAAGACTGTGTTTGGAGACATTGTTCATTGCATTAGCCTATCTAATGTTTAAAGAACGACAGACAACAACCTCTCTCCTCCCAGTGCCATGAAGCATTGGGTCCCTGGTTCAGTCGTTATCCTCAGAGGATCTCTGGATCATACAGATGGTTGTGTCCCCTCTTCATGTCAATTACCAGTAAAAACAGTGACATGTGTGGCCCTTTTCTAATACACGGGCAGGACCCTGGGGGTTGGGGGGTTCAGGTTTGGTCTCTGCTTAAACCCACACCCACTTTATCTTCCTGCATTTCCCTCCTGTGGGAAGTTCTCTATCTTCAGTAGGGAAGTTCTGTATCTTCAGTTGGGAAATACACAAGTAAGAAACTTCTAGCATGGCGTTGATCACACCTCTACTATTTGTGAGTTTTCTGAAGCCAAGGCCTCCACCTGACTCACCTTTGTATCTCCAGGGTCTTGTAAGTGATCACTAACTGAATGTGATATTGAATTGTATCCCATGTGACTACTTCCAGTAATGAATGAAATGGTAAATTACCTCTTTTGGAAGCTAACTTCGTTTCCCTAAGGAGCAAAAGTGGTATCTGCACTCAATATCAATGGCATCTGGAAGAAAATAAAGCTTACAGGGGCCACTATGGGGAATACACACTAAACAAGTATAGGTATAAATAGCATTTAGTTTTTAAGTTTTTGCTATCCAGTCTTTTGAATATTTGTTCCATTTTCTAGTAGTTAACCAGTTCTTCTGCAGAAGTGTACTAAGCAGGGACATTCCACAATTAGTTCATACAGTGAATGAAGTTAAAAGCAAAATATTTTGCAGCCTATTAAAGTAAGCACACTCAAAGGGCAGAGAAGGACCAGGGGAAGCTTGGGGAAGATGCCCTCGGTTAGGATGTGAAGCTGTGGGACGCAGAGGACGGCACTGCAGTGGGGAGGGGCACGTGCACCAGTGAGGTCGGGTCGGTTCCGCTCGGTGTCACCCGGGGCTGATTAATAGTAAAGCTTCCAGTCGCTCCAATCATTTTCCAAGTTCTCCAAAGCCATGTTTCATTCACACAGACATATATCTTTCAATTTTTCTCAAGTTCTGCTGGTGGAAGAATGAACTGTTTTCACTGTTGTAAAAATAGATTTAATCACTTATCACTGTTACTTATAAAAATCATCCCTCACTTTTGGGGCATGAATCCTGTAACTAGGAATCTACCCTAAAGAAATCACCTGAAATGCAGGAAAAGCCTCACACATGAGAGTATTCACTGCAGGGAGGTAGAGCTACTGAACAGAATTAAGGTCGCCTTTAATTATGATATACAGTTAAGATAAAAAACAGGATATTCACTGCACCCAGTAGGATTTAAACAATACAAAGTGTACAGAGAAAATAGTAAAAGGAAATACCCTATAAAGTTGATAATGACTATCTCCAGGTGGAGATTATGGTTACTTTTTCTTCTTTATATAATTTTTGTTTTCTACAATAAACATATATTATTTTTCTAATTTAAAAAGTTTTCTTAATACTCTTTTTTAATCCACTTGAAAGTCAAAGGATATTACTCTCAAATTAACGATCCCACCTTAGTCTCAGAAAATTACATTAAAAGAAAATTTTTTTAAAGAAAGAAAGAGAATTACATAGAAAACTATTGGTGCAGTGTTTTTAAAATGTGAAATAAATGAGGAATAAAACTAAATGTCCCAAAATAGGACAATGGTTGAATGAACAACAGTTTAACAACTTAATGGATTACTATTAAAAAATACAATGACTCAGACTATATTGCCATGCGTAACAGAAGATGGGAAATGGTCAGCAGAACAGAAACACATTTGTTGTCTCCAGGTAGAAGCAGACCATAAAACAGGCCATAAAGGAGAGAAGCCAAAACCCAACAGGTTTAAATGAAAAGCATATTACATTAGGGAACTGCAAATGTGCATGTTCGTTTATTTAAATATTACCATAATGTAGTTTCAAAAATAATTTTAAAAACACTTTAAGAATATTCTAAGCCAGGATTTTTTATATAAAAACAAATATTTTTAAATGCATTTAATAGTCTTAAATACTTTTAGATGTGTTTACTGAAAAATTTTACCCTTCTACCTGCTGAGTTACTGCACCATCAAAATGGTATGAAGAAGGGAAAAGAAAGGGACTTTGGTGGGCAAATGATTCTGGGTATTCTCCCCATATTAAAATAAACCAAATTGTCCACTAGCCTCTGTCATAACAGCTACTGGCTAGAGTTGATACTTGTCCTTCCAAATTAATGGAGTGTTAAATGTGTTTTACAATAAATCTCTTGCAGAAATAATAATATATTTAGATAGGAAACCAGCTCTAATTCTTGTTACTAGAGAAGGTTCTCAACGAGGTCCCTAGTGCCTGAATCAGATAAGAATGGGTGATTCCTGGTCCTCCAAATGCTGGAGGAGTTGCTGGGACTGTGTTTGACTCCCAGGGTCAGGGTGACAAAGCCCTGCCTGAGTGCGGAGCTTCCCTTGAACCAACAGTGAAGTTCAACGGATACTCCCCATTCTGAAAATAAAACTCCACCAGGGAGCTTTCACCTTTCATCCACACAACTTCTCTCTTAGGGCTACCCAGAATGTCTTTCCTTAGAACAGTAGGCAGTGCCTCAGAACACTCTGTGCCCTTCCTGGTTTTGTCTGCCTTGACCCTAACTTAACCCCGTGACTCGGGCTCCTTCTGATCCAACCTATTTCTAGTACTCGCCTTGAGCAACACCTATGCCTATTACCTGCCTGGCCCTGTGCCCAGTATGATCCCAAACACTGTGACCTGCCCCTGCCGTGTCCCAGATCAGGAGCCTGCAGTCCTGGCCACATTTCCATACAGTATCAGCTTAAACAGAAGATATTCAACAGAAAATAAAGGAATATAAGCTGATGAATCAGCACCAAAACACACTAAGTAAAATACCCACGGTTACTGGGACTTCCTGAATAAATATTTATTATGGATGAGGAATTAGGTAAAGCTCAAATAAATAAAAAAGCATTCGTCTTATCTTTTTTCCTCAAATGTATTTTCTGCAAAAATAAGAACAAGGGTAATAAAGTGCTCATATCATAACACGTGAACCTGAAAGACTAGAAGTTTTGAAATGACAAAAAATAATGTATTTGAATCAACTGATTGAATACACTAGTAAGAAAAGCTGAGTTGCCCAATACGTTCCACATAAAATCCATTCCTTTTCAAATATTCCTAAGAATAGTCATCAAAACTTAATGCTTCCTCCATATGATTCCTTAGCTCTTTAAATCCCTTTGAAATAACATTACTCACTCTCCAGTGGGTTTTCACAAAATGTGGATTACCTATAACGACTTAGATACTATACAGGTCCCCCAAATCAAGCATCCAGCATATATGATTTTTGCATCTCTACTGAATCTGAAAAGTGAAAAAAATTAATTTCGAGTGTGGGCAGACTACAAACTATGATGTTTAAGTGTTACGTGTTTGCTCAGCTAAGTCCTGATCTTTGCCCACTCTTCTGTGTTTCCAGGAGAAGCATTAGCAGTGTTGTATAATGGAAAGATGTTTAAAAAAAAAAAAAACCATGTTTGTACCATCTGAGCCTTACCTTACCATGAACATGAGGATGCAAACACCTGGAGTCCTCCCGTGTTTAGCCTGAGCTTCTCAGACTGAACTTGCTGGATGACATGGGATCGTCATTTCTTCGAAGGGTAAACAACCAGACCAAAGTTGAAAATACTTAGCTTAGAGTCATTGAATACAATGGGGAGAATGACTTGTGCAAATGGACTCCAAGTCACCTATTTTAGGACAAAGACTGAAGGCCTGGAAAGGTTGGGGACTGTCCGAGGCCCCATGGGCGGCGGCGGGAAAACGCACTTGACTCATGGCCTCATTAGTCTCAAACTAATTGCATTGTGGTCTCGTTAGTCTCAGACACTAGTCTCGTGACTCATTTCAGTCTTAAAGTCACTTTTAAATTTCCGATTTTAAATATTTTTTAAACTCTTCACACAGCTTTAAAACAGTGGGGGAGAGGAATGAACGCTTAAATCCTATCATGGCAAAATAAGTATATAAAAAAACAAAAAACCTAGCAGCAGTCATTTCAAGCCACGTTTTAAAAAAATCACCAGGAAGCTATGAAATACCCAATCATCTGGTCTTCACTTAGCAGAACTTAACTTCTGCATTCTCCATTTTTACAAATTACACATAATTATGAATTTTGTAACTACATTTTTAATCTAACCAGAAGTACTTCTACAAATCCATGCAGAGCTTTGCAGCTTCTAATGCAGAGCAAGCCTTCGATAAATGCTATTATTATTGAGCAAAAGACAAAAATTGCTTAATAAAAAACTACTTAAACATATACCTACACTCATCTCCCAAAAATATGCTTTCCGTTCTTATCTGACTTTTGTCAAGTGAAAAATTTTAAAAGCCACAAACAGGAAGGCCCATTAAGTATCACAAAAAGTACGAAATCATCCAACAGAAAGGATGGTTTTCCATCTGCCACTCACTTCCAGGACTCTGTTTCGCTCCAATTACTCAATTCCTGCGAGACTCTACAATCCCATGAACGCCCCCGACCATGCATGCCCTTTCAACAGAGTTGACTAACCCCTTTCTCATTCTGCAGACCTCATCAAATGTGACTTCCCTAGCGAAATCCTGAATCACCCCAAAGTCAGATGAGGTTCCCCATTTAATCTCTTTTCACACTCCCTATTAGCACTTCCCTCGTAGCACTTATCACATACGGCGTATATATACCTGAGTGACCATCTGGTCAGTGTCCTCCACCCCACCAGACTCCCGCTTCACGCCTCCAATGATGAGATGCTTTGTTCGTGCCTCTCTTCCCAGCTACTAGCATAGAACTCGTACTATACATAATAAAGACACGTTAAATAATGAATGATACTAATTCTACATAGAACAGCAACAGACTAGATTTTTGTTACTCAACCTTCAGCTCAAGGCCAGATCATTGTGTTCCAAACTTCTGAGTCATGACCAGCACTTTTTTAAAAAATAAAAACATACGGAGTATAATAGAGGAAAAAAGGGGGGGACCAGAGTTTACTGTATGCGGTAAAAAGCATGAAACTGTTCTATTCACGTATGTATGACCATTTCTAATTATGGGTCATGGTGAGAAAAGCTTGGAAGCCAATGAAGTAAGGTTCCAATACAACTCTTCAAACTTCCCATCAAAATGCTCAAGAAGGTGCACAAAATAGCAATAGAAAAAAAAATGTTAATGGTACTAGAAAGAGAGGAGCAAAAAGAGCCAAAATCAAAGCATTATTTCTACTAACTACCCTCTGCAAAGGATGGGTAAGAAGCACATTCTTGAGCCACATGAATCTGAATGATGAACATTACACCTTCTGAACTTCAACAAGATGGGTGCTCTTCTAGATGTATGAAAAATCCTGAGCCTGATTCAGAAATGCAGAGGATGCAACTGGCCAGATAAATATGAGAACACCCCCCACCTACATGCAGGCACCTGTGAAGCCAGACAAAGCAAGGGGTCTAAATAGACACAAACGTTAATGAGTGTTAAAACTAATTATAGACACATACAAAATATTGCTGCAGATTTTATTATAAAACAGAATACAAAATCTAAACTATACTTAAAATTTAAGTTATAAGGTAAAATAGAAAAAATTTATTATATAGAACAAAAATTGGGAAGGGGTAAGAAGGCAAGAAAAATAAAGGCATATTAAATTTGTTGTGTAGAGGAGTGGGATTAAAAGCTATTTAGTTCTTTGACTTTGGAAACTAGAAAAACACAGGTTGAGGAAAGTATTTGGAAACATAAAAGCAATCACTCATAAAATTAAACACTAGACTTGGCCATTTCAAAATCCAATGGCTGTGTGAAACAAACAATACATAGAAAAAGTCAGAAAATAAAGAAAGGCCAGGAAGAAGATTACACTGAACCTTATGAAAATGCCATTTTTATAGGTCAAAAGCAGTCAAATACTAGCAGTTCCGACAACAATACCAACAAGCATCATTCAACCTATCAACGATGACAAAAACGGCAGTTAGCACATTCAGTGTGCCAGACATTTTTAAAGCACTAATTAAAGATTTTTCCATTTGCATTGTTTTTTTACAAATAGAGAACTGTTGTCTTAGAAACGTTATGTAATTTACCAAAGGCCATGTGGCTAAATACTGGTGGTAAAAGGCAAGTCAGTGTTTTTTACACAAAGAGAAAACTTAAGGGTAAGAAGTAAGATAAAATGTATTGGTTATAACAATAAATGCAAAAGTAATACATTTCCCTATAAGTACGTTAAAACAAACTTAATTCAATGTTGCTTACAGGCAAAATTAAATTAAATAAAACAACACCAAAAGTTTAAAATCAGAAGGATGAGTGAAGACATTTCAGACAAAGGCAAAAAAGAAGAGGAGGATAACATTAAGATCAGGAAAAAAAGAATGTAGTCCCAAATGTATAGAGGGTTATTTTATATTAATAAATACATAGTAAAGGCCTAACAGGAACCCCTATGTATTTAATATTACGTTAACACACAGAAATGGCTATAAAACATTGACAAAAGCCCATTTGTAGAAAGAGACTGAAGGACCATGATCAGTCTGCGACAGCTCAAGCAGAGAATCGGGGCACAGAGGATGTGAATGATATTATTATAGTAGCTGAATTGATAAACATTCTGTATCTGTCACCTAGAGAAAAATCATGATCTTTTCAAGCATCAGGACACGGAAACCCTTAATCAGCAAGAAATAGAAACTGTACAAACCTCATTTAGTTACCATGATAAATAAAACCAGTAATTTATGTAAAAGTTCACATGTATGTAATAAGGCAATGTTCAGCCAAGTCATCTTGAACCACTGTTATTGCCAATGGAGTCAGATATTAACAAGAATGTTTACTTTCCCTGCACTGTTTTTATTTTCAGTGTGATTCGCATTAACACAAAATAGAATTTAATCTAGTTCCAATTTAGAAAAATTGCCACTTTCAGATACAAATTCCTCTTCCCTCCATCATGATTGACTCAATTTTTTTAAAAAAACACTGATTATATTTCAGAGTTATTGAAAATGAAGTACTATACATCAAAAATGTCAAGAAAGTTGACCGATTTCTACCCTTACATAATTCCATCATTTAAAACAAATGACGTAATTTCAACTCAAGAAGTGAAAATCAGACTTTTGGTTTTTTTCTTGATTTTTTTCAATCATATCTTCTTTTTCTATATCAATGTCTCCTTCCTCTTCCATCCTCAGCTCCCAATTTCACTAACTAATTCAATTCATCTTTCAAGCCTCAGTATGAACGCTAGTTTCTCAGAGAAACTTCCTTCACCCCTCCCAAAGTGTATCTCCCTGTTATTCTCTCCCAGGACAGCCTGCTCCTCTCCCTAATTCCACCCACACTTGCAGTTACTTGTTCAGAGATGGTCTCTTTCACTAGATCATAAATCTCAAGCCGTCAGGACCACATCTTACAATATTTACTATAATATGCTCTGTAGATGGTACATAGATTAATTTTTATTGAAAAATTTCGGTTCAAACAAAAATTTTATTCAACAAATATTGGGTGTTACTATGTACAAGGTATTGTAGTGAATTAAACAGAAATTTTTAAAAATTACCATATTTTCGGACTATAGACACACTTTTTCCCCCCAAATTTAGGAGGAAAATGGGGGTGCATCTTATAGTCCGAATGTAGCTTACCAGGCTTGCTGTGGGGGGTGGGGGGGCGGCGGCGGAGCGGGGTCACAGGAGGCAGGAGCAGGTTTTACCACATTTTTTGCTTCAAAACTTTTTTCCCTATTTTCCTCCTTTAAAACCTAGGTGTGTCTTATGGTCCAGTGTGCCTTATAGTGCAAAAAATATGGTAATGCTTTCCCTCATCTAAGGAGATAAATATGATGGAGAAGAAATATAGGAAAATTCGATACATGAAAAGAGTCATACAATTTTTAATGCAGTAAGTAGAGGGGCCTCACCAGAAGATCGCATTTGAGTTGAGACGTGAAAACGATGAGATAGCAAGCGTGAGCATACCTGGGCACAGAGCACTCCAGGCAGAGGGGCCAGTTGATGGCAAAGGTCTAGAAACCACAGACTACTTTGTAGGGAAGTTCATACATGGAGATTGTTTAGAGTAAGGATAGGGCTCTGGGAATCTCAGCACCTAAAGAGATGCAGAGAAGCACAAACCCGTAAAGAGATAGAAAAGAAGCAAATGGAGAATAGAAAATGATTCATTAAATACAACCCACATTAAATATTGTGACACTTCAGTAGTCACTGGAAATTAAAAACTGAAATGCATTTTAATGGCACGTGTACCTATGATACAAAGCAGAATGCTGTTAAATATTTGAGGAAATCAAAATTTGTTTTATACTGGAAGAAATCATCCCTAAATGGAGTAAGGGAATATTCTTAAGTAGTGGAACAATGGATGAGCTTCCTGCACTTTCCAAATTCCTTAATGGCACAGACCATTTCATCACCAAGTGGAAATGAGTGTAACTGTTCAAAGAATTATAACAGCCCAGAAAGAAAAAGAATAAGAACACATTTGTCTTTGTTCTATCTTACATGCAAAAAAGGCATGCCAATGTCATGGTCTAAAATGGAAATACATTTCTAATTAAAAAAGGTTTTTTTTAACCAAATAAAGAGCAGAGTTACACTATATCTTACTGTTAGTCTTAAATTCAGCAATTAAAGCTTAAATTTACTTGACCAGATTTTATAAACCCCCGTGACAAAGCTGTTGGCATTTCTCGAAGTCTGGTCATCAGGGCTGCTGGGATTTCCAAAGTTATTCTGAAAGGTTTTTCAGCTTCTCTCTGAGAGCGGCAATGACAGTAATACGGCACTCACTGCCATTATACCCGCAGTAAATTAAAATTATACCAGCAGTTCCTCTCAGCCCCAAATCACCACGTCTTCCAATTATTTTCAGGATTTTTTTTTCTTTTCTGGAATAGATCAGTTCAAGGGCCTTTATTTACCCCAAAGAAACGTCAAGGTGAAACTCCAGCTCCTTTTTATCATCCCAGAACCACCTCATCGAGAGAAGCCTTTGTGGATGCTCAATGACTGTCTAATGACCTGTGAAACTATTTTAATCATCTGAGAAGGAAAAATAACTTAAAGAATCAAAACGTGTCTTCTTGTCCTCCTTAAAACATCGAGTTTTTCAATGGGGCAAATCCTTTCACAATGCACACATATATCAATTCATCATGTTGTACATTTTCAATGTGATTGTATTTGTCAATTACACATCAACAGAGCTTGAGGGGGGGAGACACAAAAATATTTTTTTAAAAAAACAGGTATTACCACTCTTCCCACTCAAAAAGTTCTCTGCAGCTTGTCACAGACATTTCACTGGTCCAGTCACACTGGCACAAAGATGTTTCCATCAACAACAGACCACATATACCACAGCAGTCCCATAAGATTACAATGGAGCTGGAAAATCCCTGTCGCCCAGTGACATCATAGTTGACATAACGTCACAGTGCCACACGTTACTCATGTTTGTGGTGATGCTGGTGCAAACAAGCTCACTGCCCTGCCAGGGGTGCAACAGCATAGCACATACAATTATGTACGGTATATAATATTCGATAATGACAACAAATGACTGTCACTGGTTTATGTTTTACTACACTATACTTGTTGTTTTAGAGTGTACTCTGTCTATGTAAGAAATAGAAGTTTGCTGTAAAACAATATGCCAAATATGCCGAAATATCTGAGGCCTGCAAGCAGCCTCAAATATCCCGTGCTTACCCATGTCTCTTGACTGCATCATTTTCTCTAGCTCTTGATTTACTCTCGTGTTGTTTTATAGATTTAGTGTAGCCTGCATGTACAATGTTTATAAAGCCTATAGTAGAATGCAGTAACGACCTAGGCCTTCACATTCACTCACCATTCACTCACTCACCCAGAGCAACTTCCGGTCCTGCAAGCTCCATTCGTGCATGTTAAGTCCCTATATCAGTGTGCCATTTTTAAATCTTTTCTATCGTATTTTTCCTGGACCTTGTCTATGTTTAGATGCACAAATACCACTGTGTCACAACTGACTGCAGTACTGACTGCAGTAACATGCCATACAGGTTTCTATCCTAGGGGCAATCGGCTACACCTCACAGCCTAGGTGTGCGGTAGGCTGTACCGCCTAGGTTCGTGTGAGTGCCCTCTATGATGTTCCCGCAAGGACGAAATCGCCTGACAATGCATTCCTCGGAATGTATTCCCACTGTTAAGTGGCACATGGCTGTATTTACTTCAACATGTAACAACTCATCCTGAGTGCGGCCAAGGTCTGACTTCTCAGCTAAGCTTCCAAGCCGAAAACCTCGGCCTACATGCCTCTCTGGAACAAGCCTCATACTCTCATGTCCCTCCTCTCTGTTAATGGCATCAGCATGGCCTTTTCTTGTCCCTAACTGCTTTCAGCAACCTTCTAGTGGCCCTTGAGGACTGATCCAAAGCATACCACCACTGTGCTGCAAACCGCAACCTGTCACTCGCACGCAGCACCCGGGCCTCCCTTCATCATTACTCTTCTCTGTGGAGTGAGTTTTCAGCCAGCTTATCCAGGGAGGACGGACTCTCACTGCAAATCTTTGCTCCAAAGCAGTTACTCTCTTTGTCTCAGATACTCAGATGATATTTCACTTAAGTTTCAGTTTATAACATTTATCTGTGTCTGTCTGATCTTGGGCATTTGTATTCATGGCTCTCCATGTTTATGAGCCACTTGACAGGGACTATACTTTCTTGATGCTTGTTTCTCTTCTATATATTTGTTTAATTTTAGCATCCTCAGTCAAGCATAGGGACTTACCCATAGAAGCTTGCGAAGATTTTAGCTTCATCGAACTGAATTGACAGGGTCTCATACAAAGTGACTGGGGAACTTAGAAAAGTCGGTCATCCTGCCCCAGCCTTTGAACCTTTAGGTCTCTGTATCTACTCAGAAAGTAAAGCAAGCCCTGTGACACTACAGTAAATACTGGGTACAGAACGAAGGCCTCATTTTCTCGACCTGACAATAATCCCTTTCCCAACAAACCGTAATCCAAGATGGCAAAGCAACCAACCCTCTTAACAAAAGGCAACTCCGTTTCTCCCTGAGTAAGAAGCTCCAGCCCTATCCTCTGCTGACTGCCGCCTCCTAAGGAGGTCCTCTAATACTACCCCAATGAGACCTGCCTATAATGAGTAACTCCACCTATCTGCTCTGCTCCAGAAGTGGCTGATAGGCCTTCCACAGTCGCCTTGTTTGCCACCCAACAAAAGGTTAACAGATGCCAAATACGTGCTCCGAAATGCCCCTCCTCCCCTGCATGAGCGCCAGATGAAGCAGAGGTCTCGTGGAAACAACATTCTCTGCAGTGATGCTTGTTGTCCCGGTGGTCATGCAGCTGGAAATAGTTTTCTTGTTCCCTGTTCATAACAGCCAGACGTTCCTATCTCCCTGACAAGAACTCTTAATTGAGTAATACCATGCTGCCCCGATTAAAGAGGAGCCACACGGGCTCTTTGGACTTGAAACTTCTGACTCATGGTGGCAGCCTCAACAACAGCCTCTCTAAAACCAACGAGAACAAGGGCTGGAGGCAGCACAGACACGCACACACATGCATATAAACATACATATGGGCACACATAAACAGGCCCACGCACATCCCACACACGTGAGTATAAACAAACACAAACATTTTGTAGGTTTCTATAAGCAAAAGGACAAGTATGGAAGGCTACGTTACAAACTGATGACAATGGGGTTACATCAGGCAAGGCTGAAGTGGCAAAGGGAGATTATTTCTTCAACATGTCTATATTTTTGAACCATCTCAAAAACCACATCTTTTATAAATGAATACAGCTCCTTCTCTGGTTGGAACACTTTCTTCTATTTTCATATGCCTGAGCGACTCAAACAAGATAAGTAAAACATATTACCAAAGCAAAGTATTATGATTGCGTGACCTCAAAAGAGGTCTGACTTCCCACGAACACTAGATTTGGATTATTCTAGGAAGCAAGTCACACAGTGAATACAGAAATACAAATGCAAGTTGAGTCAAAATTTAAAATATCCCAAGTGAGATAGATGAAAGCCACCATTGCATACTCTAGTAACTATGTATGGTGCCAGGTGTGTTCTTGAAATATTGAGGGGATCACTTTGTAAATTATATGATTGTTAACCACTGTGCTGTATACCTGAAATACAAAATAATATTGAATGTCAATAAAATTTTCTATTATTAATATATTTTTTTAAAAAAGAAAGCCAGCTGGGTGGCTCAGTTGGTTGGAGTGTCGTTCCATAACCGAAAGGTTGTGGGTTCGGGATCAGTTCTGGTCAGGGCACATACCTAGGTTGCGAGTTCAGTCACTGATCCCTGGTCCAGATCTAGGTGTGTTCAGGAGGCAACCAACTGATGCTTCTCTCTCACATCGATGTTTCCCTCTCTCCCTTCCTTTCTCTCTAAAAGCAATGAAAAAATGTCCTTGGGTAAGGAGAAGGAAGGAAGGAAGGAAGGAAAGGAAGGAAAGTCAGCATTACAGATAAGAAACAGCTATGTCTATCCCTAGACTTGACAACTACCATGTAAATCTGGGCAGAACATTTCAAGTTTATAAAAAAAGAAAAGAACACCAGGTTCTGTCACCTTCTTCTTCTCTTATTTAAGAAGGAAAAGCTAGCTGACCTGAAAATACTGAGACTAGTTTGAAGAAAACACTCCTTAAAGTTGAAGAATAGCTCAACAAACATGCTCCACATTTGAGGGGATTTCAAAAGAACTTCTATTAACATGATATGACAGAAATCAAGTTCCCTGAGAGAAGGGACCTTACAGGTCTTGTTTTCTATTGTTCCTCAGTCATGGTAGGTGTGCAACAAATACCTATTCACTATGGAATGGATAAATGAACAAATAAAAGATTAAATTAAGAAAATGAGTAAATGAAAACTGGAATTAGCAAGCAGATAATATCAGTTCTCATTCCTACTTTACAGATGTAAAAAGAGAGGAACTTTGATTGACCCAACAAGGGCAAAACTGGAAATAAAAAGCCTCTGGATTTCCTCTGTTGTGATCCCTTTCTCCTCTTCTAGATTTCTTGATTTATCTCCTCTGGTCCTTCCAGATCCTAACCTTCCAGGAGCCTTTCCGCAAATACCCCCAACCTCACCTTCCATCCTATACCCACCCTCAGCCCCTGAGGGTAATGTGCCCCATGCTTGGTTTCATCGTGCTTGTTACAGTGAATTGCAATCATCTGTGAATATGTTCATAAGCTCCTAATAGAGGATAGGAATCCTGCCTTATTCACTCCCCACTCCTTGCCCCAAGTACCTAGCACAATGATCGATATATAGTTGGCAGTCAACTATGTGCTGCTAGGGTTGAAAACAATTTATTTCCTCTGTCCCTGAATCATTTCTCCTCTCAAGGAGCCAGGATTATCCTTCTGTTGGGGAAGGATTTCAGAAAAAAAGGCAGTTTAGGCGTTGGTCAAAAACAAACAGAGAGAAAGAAAATTGAGTATAACAGACTTACATTAAATCAAATCCAGTCCATTGTTATGAAATTTAAGAAAATGAATAAGGGGAAACTTGCTTAAAAAAAAAAAGAAAGAAATTGTTCACAGTAGCAGTCTCTGTATAGTAAATCCTAAATTTTAAGAAGCACAGGTGGACCTCCGGTCAAGATGGAGGCATAGGTAAACATGGCTCGCCTCCTTGCACAACTACATCAAAATTACAGCTAAAATATATACAACCAGCACTCAGAACTATCAGATACTGAGTTTAATGGAAATCTGACAACTACAGGATTAAAGAAACCATATCCATTCAGATCAGTAGGAGGGGTGGAGCCGCAGAACAGGTTGGTCCCACATCAGCCCATGGATAAAAATTCAGAAGGAATATTTCAGGAGCAAGGAGTCCCAGCCCCACACCAGGCCCCCCAGCCCAGAGTTCCAGTGCCAGGAAGATAAGTCCCCATAACTTCTGGCTGCAAAAACCAGCAGGGACTGAGTCAGTGGAAGAAACTTCTGGGGTCTCAAGCAGTCCCCTGAAAAAATCCACACATGGACTTACTAAGACCCACTCACTCTGAACTCCTGCATTGGGGTAGCAGCTTGAAAAGTACCAGAGGCATATGGGAAGGAACCAAAGTGTCTGGCATCAAGGCAAGAGCTGGGGGACAGTTTTGTCACAGACAGAAAGGTGGGCAGAGGCCATTGTCCCTTTTCTGAGCCCTTCCCCAACAGAGCAGCAGAGCTGGTAGCTGGGTGCCATATCTGAGACTCCATCAACCTGGCTAACACTGTTTGCCTCACCCTGGAGGTCCCCCGAGGCTCTGTCACATCCAACTAACAACTCCACTCAAACTGTTAACTGCCTTTTCGATATGAATGGCTGGTCTTAGCACTTTGTTCACAGCTTCCTAAATCCTCTCAAACAAGCAACAGCAGGCCACAGGAACCCCTCAGGCCCCTCACCTCTTGCTAAATGGCTGCAGACCCAGCACTAGCAACTGCCAGCCTAGATTCACAGCTTGGCTTCTTCTTGGAATCTCCAAGCCCGACACATGTAGCAGTCATCACAGATTGCTTGATAGTTCATGCAGGGTGGCCAAGGGCAGAATGCAAGTTGGAGCTGACCTTGGCCTGCACCACCCAGGAAACCCCAGAACCTGTGCAGCCAGTGGAAAACTACAGACCACATTGGACACCACCACCCTGCCCCTGCACAGCTGATCCTCCACTGAGGGTGGAGGTTGGTAGTCAGTGTTCACAGCCAGTCCTTGCAACTGACTGGCCTAGGTAGATCCCTCCCATTGACTTGCTAACACAAGGCTCAACTACAAGAGGGGGGTGTACTTAGCCCACAGGAAGGGAGTGCCTTGAGTATCCAGCTTGAGCGATAGGAGAGTCTGTGCCTCTGGACCCTCTAGGACACCTACTACAATTGGCCACACTACCAGACACAGAGTCAAAGCAGCTCTATCTAATACATAGAAACAAACACAGGGAGGCTGCCAAAATAAGGAGACAAAGAAACATGGCCCAACTGAAAGAATAGATCAAAACTCCAGAGAAAGAACTAACCAAAATGGAGATAAGCAATCAATCAGATGCAGAGTTCAAAACACTGGTTATAAGAATGCTCAAGGAACTTAGAAAGGACCTCAACATCATAAAAAAGATCCAGTCAGAAATGAAGGATACACTAATTGAAATAAATAACAATTTACAGGAAAACAACAGTAGAGTTGATGAAGCTGAGAATCAGATCAATGATTTGGAACATAAGGAAGCAAAAAACAACCAATCAGAACAAGAAGGAAAAAGAATACAAAAAAAAAAAAAAACGATGATAGTGTAAGCAGACTCTGGGACAACTTCAAGCCTTCCGACATTCACATCATTAGAATGCCAGTAGAAGGAGAAAAAGAGTAAAAAATTGGATATCTACTTTAAAAAATAATGACAGAAAACTTCCCTAATTTGGCTAAGGAAATAAACATGCAAATCCAGGGAGCACAGAGAGTCCCAAACAAGATGGATACACAGAAACCCACTCCAAGACACATCAAAATTAAAATACCAAAGGTCGAAGATAAGAAGAGAATCTTAAAAGCAGCAAGAGAAAAGCAGTTAGTTACCTACAGGGATCTCCCATAAGACTGTCAGCTGTTTTTTCAAAAGAAACTTTGCAGGCTAGAAGGAGCTAGCAAGAAATATTCAAAGTCATGAAAAGCAGGGACCTACAGCCAGGATTGCTCTACCCAGCAAAGTTATCATTTAGAATCAAAGGACAGATAAAGAGCTTCCCAGACAAGGTAAAGCTAAAGGAGTTCCTCATCACCAAGCCATTATTACATGCAAAGTTAAAGGGACTTATATAGAAAAAGAAGATCAAAGCTATGAAAAATTAAATGACAACAAATACATATCTACCAACAATTGAATCTAAAAAAACAAGCCAAACAAGAAGAACAGAGACGGAATCATGGATACAGAGAGTGTTTTGACAGTTGCCAGATGGGAGGCAGCTATGGGGAACTGGGAGGGAGGGGTGAAGAGGTGAGGGATTAAGAAGTACAAGAAGGTAGTTACAGAACAGCCATGGGGATCAATGTACAGTATAAGAAATGGAGTAGCCAAAGAACTTAAACACATGACCCATGGACATGGACAATGGCGTGGGGATTGCCTGAGGGAGTAGGGGTGCTGGGTGGAGAGGAGCAAAGGGGGAAAAACTGGGACAACTGTAATGACATAATCAATAAAATGTAATTTAAAATAATAAAATGAAAAAGAAGCATAGGCACACTTGTAGGCCATATGAACAAAATTCCCTTCAGGTAACAGTTTCAACCTTGGGAATCTCACCCCAAAGAGATTCATGATCAGGTGTTATTAAACTTTCTTTTTCCTCTTTTAGTGAAAGAGGCTGATTTTGAAATCATTTTCCCATATCTCCATATTAAACACAACAAACACAGCCTGATCTACCTCATTCAGGCTTATTCCTGCTTGTGTTAGCACTGGACCGAAGTTAAGAGACTGTCCTATCATTACACCACTTTTTAAAAATAGTACCACAAAAATAAAATAAATTATAACCTAAATCCATGCATGCAGTAAAATAGTCCTCTTTCATTTCTGAAAGAAAGTTGACTTTTACATGAACTTCAAGGGTAAAGTTTCTATACCATGGACCAGATGGCAGGGGCTAACATCGAAGTATTAAAACGATTTTCCTTGACCCATCCCCGTAAGTCATTAATAACGACAACAATGATGCTACTTTTAAATCACAATAATCTGCTGGAAAGAAATGCCAAGGAGTTTAAATAAAATCCCTATATGCCTTTCCCCCACAAAAAAAAAGTGGATTCTTCTAATAAATACAGGATACTAACCTTGGGCTCCTTCACTTAACTTAATTAAGCGATCAAACAAGTCAAACCCAAGTTCTCTTGCAGAGATTATGCAAACTGCTGGGAAGATCATTCATTCAAATTGTATTCAGATAATAGTAAAAAGCAGTTGACCTATCTTCTTTAATTAACTATCTCCCTGGTAACCCAGCATCTCCAGATGCAAGGGCAATTAGAACACTTACCCAGATGAACTCCACCTTGAACACGCAGCTGACAAGCTATCCATTTCTGCCCATGGCAGAGGTATCGGGGGTGTGAAAGGAAACCTACGGCACTGCTAAGCACCTCTCCCAAATGGATCCTACAGGCATTCTTCCTGTACAAGCGATAATAAGCTAGATACCTTAGCTCTAGAGATTTGGGGGTGGGGGGGCAGATGACCAAAAGGAATGCTGTTTAAGAAGTATTAGTCTCCAGTATTGATCAGGCTACTTCTGCTGGAGGTTAAATGTAATGAAGG
The DNA here is from genome assembly GCA_004026765.1 of Micronycteris hirsuta. Classification (NCBI taxonomy): domain Eukaryota; kingdom Metazoa; phylum Chordata; class Mammalia; order Chiroptera; family Phyllostomidae; genus Micronycteris; species Micronycteris hirsuta. The sequence goes on from PVJI01001376.1 coordinate 146,756, forward strand.
CTTTTCAGAGTTGGGTCAGCCCTCACTGCAGTACTCAGGGCGCCACTCTCCCTCCACCTCCTCCCCTCCATCCACACCCCTACCCCTTACAAAGGCATTAACCCCAGTTCCAAACTAATAATAATCCTCTCTCTTCTGTGCTACAAATATTCAACCATTATGGTTAAATACTACGTATAACATAAACAGGGTCAAGCATGCTGGTTGCCAGTGGAGTCATGTTTAAGTTAACATTAACAAGCAGGCCCTTCCCTAAACAAAACAAAACAAAACAAAACAAAACAAAACAAAACAAAACAAAACAAAATGCGTCCTTGGTCAGCTCTGTGCCTGGAGAGTGATTTAAATCCACATACTCCAAAGGTCCAGACATAACACAGTAGCATCATTAATTTTTACTATGTTAAATTTCTCAAAAGTAGAAAAATCACTATCAATTGGGGAGGGGGGCAGAAACCACACATCCATTTATTCTGCAACTTCTATATAATCAGGATAAACCAGGGGCAGTGCCCTAGATAGAACTCACTAGCCATGAGTTACAATGGAATTTAATAGAATAAAAGCCCAATCACCTCTCAATCACTTCACCTCTCACAATGCCCCATATGAGTTACTCAATGTCTTCCTATATCTTGGGGTTAAATACTACTTTCCCTTCCCTACCCCTGCTTAGCACAACTCCTTACAATAACACCCAAGGCCCCCCATAATGTACTACCTTATATCTTCCCAGCCCTCATTACCCTGGGCTCCAGCCACATCCTCACCTCCAACATTCATCTTTTAAAAGATGCATCGTTTGCATCCTTCAAGCCCCTTTCAGAAGCCTCCCCCAAAGTCAGAATTGAGTTTTCCATTCCCTGGCGTGCCAAGGGTCTTGGGTGCCACAGCCACCAGGCAGCTACGCAATCCAGCTGCTACACTGAAGTTAGCTACATCCTTTCCCGGCGCTGCGGCTCTTTCTAGAGCCTCCTGTGTATCATTCTAATATCTCCTCTACAGGAGGAGTTAAGTCATTGCTTCCTGAATTAAAATTTCCTCCTTTCAGCTCAACTCCAAGACATCCGTAATGGTTCTCCACGACACAGTTAATTAATAACACGATAGGGACTTTTTCGGTAACATACATAAAAAGAAGAAAACAAACAGGAGTGTGACGCCGAGTCAGAGAGGCCAGAGCAGACTTTCAGACTTTAAACCAAGAGCTTATGTTCAAGTTTTTATCACATCACACTTCCCTTTTAAAATAAACCATGTCCCTCAAGTGCATATGTGTATGGGTACCAGAAAATTAAAGAAAAGCTACAAATCAAGCACAGACATTCAAACCATGACCTCAAACTAAATTTCAAAGAACCCTTGAAATGGGTTCTGAACCCTTGAAGCTTCCCAGTAAAAATGACAGTGTGTTCTTCCCAGATTGCACCTTTCCCTACAGAGCATTAGAAATAAGGTTTGTGGCCCCAACAGCCACTATCAGACTGAACGGCATTATGTATCAAAAAGACTTCGTAAGTAAGGATTTTACTTTCTCTGAATTTTCCAGTAGGTGTCCCAGAACAGACTCAGTAGAACCTTGAAAACACTATGGTATCATTTTTTAAGTCAAATTACTCTTTGGAAAATATTAACTTCAAATGAAAACAGAAGTTTTAAAATGCAAGTTGCTGAAAGAGCTGCCACTGGCGTCCCCACCTCGGTTATTTTCTCCCGTCATTCGCAGGGATCCTGAGATCCAGGCGCAGTGCCCACAGCCCTGGGCCGCTGGCTGGCTGAGACAACGCTGCAGATTAGAAGGAGCACAGGTCAGCTGTAAGGATCGCTCTGATTTCAAATCTAAGCAGGTTCACACATTTTCAATAAGAGTAGTGGAAGATGGATGGGGGAGGCAGGACTACCGATGCCCTGGTAGAGGAAGAAATAAAAAAGAGAGAAATGCACTCCCAGTTCAAGGCTCTTCCCCCTCCAGGCATCTCCGACGGCGGGTTTTCCTCCACCTTCCTGGCCCTCTTGCCCTGGCACTTCCCTCCAGGTCTAACCCCTTCACACTTCCCCTCTACCCTCTGCCTACTGTTAACAGGGGAGAGACACCCACCAGTTCCTAGCTACTTGGGGAGCTGGAAGGAACAGCAAAGATCATTAAACCCATCCATTTTCTAGAGGAGCCCACGGAGAAGGAGGAGAAGGAGCTGACCTGCCCGGCTAAGGTCGCACCACTAGGGGACGCGGCGCGCGTGCTGGCTGGAATGTGACAGCCCAGTGCCCCTGCCTGGCCCCTCGGTCCTCGCCTTCCCGCCACACACTACTTCTTTCTCCTGCTACGTGGCTTCTTTATCTTAGATTTAAATGGTATCAAGAAAAGATTCAGCCGTAACATGCTTATAACACTGGTTGTTGGGTAACAATTTTGTACTGGGGACAACTATGCTCACTCCTACCCGGATTTGGAGAAGCAGGGCTGAACAACCAGCCGGCACAGTGAGAGGGAGTGAGTGAATGAGTAATGGAATTCAGTTCGATCCAAACAACCGTAACTCCAGTATACACCCTTTTTCATTGGCGCTTGCTCTTCGGTTTGACAAGACACTGTCTCCTTCCAAGAACTTATCGATATTTCCAGGGCAGGGTCTCCCTGTCACCAGAACCGCAGGCTCTGAATCACAGACCTCTCACTCCGCAGCTCTGCTTCCACCGGGCGAACGACACTAATTCAAGTAGATGAACACCACGACTCTTAGAGCCTGAAGGAATAGAGGATTTTGCTCTGATAACTGCACTTACGTGTTTTCAATGTGCACTTTTACAAATATCTACCTATTTCAATGGGATGCCACGCATTCATAGTGAAATTTTAACAAGCGAATGCTCGCTGGAAACCCACATTTGGCGCGGGGTGGGGGGCGAGGGAGGGCATTGGATTGCAACAAAAAGGAAAGGAAAGAAGAGCAGAAGTAGCAGCAGAAAGCAACAGTCTCGGGGCCCAGACTGAACGCAACGAGTCCTGGATGCCGTCATTCTCACACATCAAAAGGCCGAATGGCAGCAAAGAAAAACAACAATAAATTTTAAATCCATTCAACACAAGCTAGTCCTGCACAAACCAAACGAGCCCGTTGATTTCAAAACCACCAACTCAAAGCCAGGTCCCTCCCTCGCCTTCGATTTTCCAGTTAGTTGCTAAGCGTGTTTGTTAAGCGGCTGGACAGATACTTAAGTTTAAAGTCCTCAGCCCGGGACAGACAACTGAGTCGTCGGCAAGAAGCAAGTGATACGCAAAATCCGAGCTGCTGGGCGCGCGGACACCCTGAAGTCCACGTCCACCCGGATGGGGCTTTGCAGGGGGATCTTCAGGGCCCCCGGCAAGCTTTCCCGTGCCCCCACCCGGTCCCAGGTAACCCGGGGCCACCTACGTGTCACTTGGGCGTGCCCCGGGACGCACTAACCTGGCCGGGATACAGGAGGGCCGGCGGCCCGGGCGTCTGCGGCAACTTCCCTCCCGGGGCTCGGTCGACTAGTTGGTTGGGGAGGCCAGGACAGCCTCGCCTCCTGCAGGCCGGCTCGCAGGAACGCACACCCACCCACACCCGACACTGGCGAGCGCGCGCGCGCGCGCACCCACACACTCGCACGCACACCCACAAAGCCCGCCTGCCTCCAGACAGCGCGATCCTAACCCGCCGTTTGCAGTCGGAGGCGACTCAGCCGCCACTGGCTCGCAGCCCAAGGGGCGCTGTCCCCCGCCCTGCGCCCTCCCCTTTACCTGCGCTCGCCGCCTCCGCCGCCTGGAGTCCGGCTCCCACCGCCCCGGGGCTGGCCTCCAGCTTCGCTGTCAGTCCCCCCGGCCCCCCTCCCCCGACCAGCCGAACCGGCTCCCCGCCCGCCCCTCGGCTGTCGCCAGGAGCCGGGCCACCCCCTGCGCCCACCCTGCCGGGGTCCCGCGCAAGGCTGGGAGGCCGCGGAGGGCTCCGAGGCAGCGGAGTCCAGGCTGCCCAAGATCCAGGCAGCGCTCTGCAGGGGGACAGGGGAGTCACAGCTCCCGGAGCGTCAAACGCCGCCCGGCCCCAACTGCTCCGGCCTTGGCGCGCCGGCAGGGGCCACCGCAGAGGGGGCGCTGAGGGAGGGCCGGAGGAGCAGCACGGACGCCAGCCTCCTTCTTCCCCGCCTTCTTTCTCTTCTGCTAGCTCCACGTAGCACAAGTCAGCAACTCCCGCACGCCTGGCTCCCTCCCCCCAGCTCATTCCCTTACCTGCTGTGACACCCCGGGAGCCCTTAGCTTCTGGGATCCCCTTCCCCCATTCATTCACCGAACTTCCCGCCCCAGCTGCCTAAGCCTCCCATTCATTACTCTACCAGCCCCGTCCCCGCCTCCTCCCCAGAGCACACACACCCGCAGCGGGAGACCCAGGGCCACCAGCGCGGGGTCCCCACCCCCAGATGCTCCAGAGCTCACCTCAGGGCCCGAGAGCTGGCGGGACTCCGGGGGGGCTCCCTCGCACACTGCGTTTTCATCTTGTTGCTCTCCTCCCCCTCAAAACGCTCTGGAAAGCATCGCGGGGCCCGCAGAGCCCCTGAAGTATGGCCTCTCTTCGTTCAGTTTCTAAACTTCACAGAGGCACGAAGTTCCTGCCAGCCCAGCCTTTCCTTGGAGGCTGCAGAGCCACAAAGGTGCGCGAGTTTCTCTTTCTGAGCGCTCGATCGACGGGGTCTGCAGACCGAAGCGAGTGTGACAATGCTCCCTTAGTCCTTTCCGTCCGTGATTATAAATTTCTCCGCCACTTTGCCCGTGAAGCTTTGCAAGTGCGAACTGTCAATGTTGGAAGAGTAATGAAGGGCGGGGAATGCACACCTGGAGGCGTGGGCGGGAGCGGCGCGGGACTGGGGCCTGGGGATTGTCTCAGGAAAGGGGCAGCCTGGGCCCTAAAACAGCACCCAGTCCCTGGGGGGGATCTCCAGCCAAGCCGCCCCCGCCCCCTCCCCCTCCCACCCTTGGTTTCCCAGGATTTCCCAAGTGTTGGCAAATTCTCTGGCTCTCACTCCACTGCTAAAGCTGCCACACACTGGAAGTAGCTGCTTAGGAATGAAAAGCTTAGTGAACTCTGGCCTGAAATGGCATCTAGAAGGCCAGGGCAGCAGTATGACAGGGGAGCCCGCAGCCCTGATGCAACTACAGCTAAGAAATAAATGCAGAACAGCGTTGGTGGTGGTCACTCGGTAACCGTGGACCTCTCGGAAAGGAGAGGCGACTGCAAACCGCATTGCGCGGGAGGGGAAACCTTCTCGGAGGAAATGGAATCGTTTTAGGCTTCCCGGAGGCATGCTTCCAAGAGAACACGACCACCTCCTGCCCGGGACTGCTGACCACCCCCGCTGAGCTCGCCTTGTGGTTTCCACTGGACGCTCAAGGCTAAGCCCTGACTGCCATCTGAGGCTGCTTCCTTTTAAAACAATTTATCAAATCCCTTTTTTTTTTCATCAGTTTTAAACGACTCTGCTTTTTCTCCTTTCCTACCAGTTTATGTTTCTTTTACAATCCATTGAAAATATGAAACATCGGAAAATTTAATACATGCAGAGCACTAACATATTCATGTATGACATGCAGAAAATGCATATATTCTTATCTCACAAATAATGAGAGGAGTTGATCCTAAACTCTAAAAATATATGAGGACAAGGAAGAAAATGTCCACTATAAAATCTAAGTATAATGAAAACTATACATTGCTAAGAAAAGTAGAATATACTGCAAGGGACTTTCATTTCAATGATAACTCTCACCAACTCAGAAAAATCACTTAGTTGATTTTCCTGTCTCCTTCTTACTACACACTCTTTGTATTTATTTACTGTTAGGTTTCTCAAAACCAAAATTTCTATATCTTCTAGTAAAGAGAACATTTCAAATTTTTATTTTAAATAATTAAGTTATTGTTATTAATTATATCAATAAATATTAAATCATTAATATAATAATTATTCCAATATTTAGCCCTTCCTCATAAATCAAAGGTAACATGAAAATAAATTTCTTGCTTATCATTGAACTTGGAGTTTCCAGCATATTGATTTTCCCTTTCCTGTCTTGAGGACTATGGCTGCTTCTGCTCAGATTACATAGCAACTGCTGTGATTAGTCTGTGGTCCTTTCTAACATCAAATAAGGAGTTCTGTCCACACAAATGTGTACTGAAGAGTTCCAAGGTATTTGCTATAAAACGCTTTATTTCCTCTTTATTTGGTCTACCATGTCCTAAAATGAAACGGAGAACAAAATACCAGGTCAGCCCGGACAGACCTGTTTTCCTCACGAGTGTGGGCCTGTCGGAAGGTGTCTGCTCTGCAGCCCGCTTGAGGTCAATCACTTTACAATCAAACCCTGTTCGGCCCAGAGAGTTAGCCACCAAAACTAGTACTGTGTTCCAAATGAGCCCATTTTGTCACCTGTGAAATGGAATAATACCAGTAACAGTATTTTATTGGGTTCCAAGTTTCTTTATCACACAGTAAGATAATATTTTTGAATAGGCTTCTTCAAACACCGAGTGGGTGATGTTGTTTCAATAGAGATGAAGGATGTCTTGGTATGCTTTCTTTGTTTTTATCTGTCCGTGGCCCTCTTGCCATTCAGCTTTCACTCCCTTTCTTGGAGAGTCATCCTAATGCTTTCCGTCCTAACCTTCCTCTGTTATCCTCTGCCAAGCAATGTTTCTCTATATTTGTTTCTTCAAATGACTTCAGCTGAGCCAAACACACAGCTGGTGTGGTCAAACGTGAGATTTTCAGCAAAATGAGGAGAATTTTAATGAGAATGTTTCAAGTATAGTTTACATTAATATCTTAAAGGATACTATAGACTTTGTCCAATTATTGACATTATTAAGTGGTCCAAGGACTAACTGGGTTCTGTTCTCCCTTCTTCCCCATGTTTCCTTCCGTCTGGCAAAAAGCCTTTGAAATTTTCTACTAGAGAGTAATCAAAACTATCAGCAAAAAAGATCTGTTGGAAACTTTCCCTCCAGTCCATTTTGATGCAGAGACTAATTCAAAGAATATATTCTGGTGAAACGATCCCCTAAGAGAATTCAGCCTGCTTGGGAAAGCTTTTCAGATGTCCCTCAGGCATAGGTGTCTTCCTTTTAAAATGGGGTATTTGTGTCTTTCCAGTGTTTTTCCTCTTGGCTAGAGAGAAAACATTCTCCTTAGGGAACCTTTCTATTTTCAAAGGCCAGTGGCAGAGGTGAGTGAGGCAGCCCAATTTAGTTTCTCACACACACACACACACACACACACACACACACACACACACACACACACACACTCTTCAGGGTAGAAGTTGCATAAAGAGACTCCAGGAGTAGGGATCATGCGTGTGGCAATCTTGTATGAGACTAGACTGCAATGGAACGAAAACCCTAGCAGAGGTGTCCAACCTTCCGGCGTCTCTGCACCACACTGGAAGAAGGGTTGCCTTGGGCCACGCATTAAATACACTGGGACACATAATCACACACACAAAAAAATCTCATAATGTTTTAAGTAAATTTACAATTCTGTGTTGGGCCGCATTCATAGCCAACCTGGGCTGCATGCAGCCTAAAGAGTGACTCTGTGCTCACCCTTTTTCTTACCTCGCATTTCTGCATGAATAATCTGGGTCACAATGCCTGAGGTAGATCAAGGACAAGCAAATCCTGTAATCTTCCTCATACAGATGAAAAGGCTTCGATCCAAAACAAAGGGAGGAAACTGAAGAACAAAAAATGTGCCCTGGCTGGTGTAGCTCAGTGGATTGAGCGCAGGCTGGGAACCAGAGGGTCCTGGTTCGATTCCCCATCAGGGCACATGCCTGGGTTGCGGGCTGGGTCCCCAGTGAGAGCCATATGAGAGGCAACCATACACTGCTGTTTTTCTCCCTCTCTGTCTCCCTCCCTTCCCCTCTCTCTAAATAAATAAATAAAATCTTTAAAAAAAAAAAAGTGTGTGCGTTAGATGTATAATTTTAGAGCTAAAAATAGACATAGATATAAAGTAATCAAAGAAAGGGTCACAAAACAAAAAGCTAGTTCTATAAAACAATAATAAAATAGGTAAATTTCTAGTAAGACTGATAGGGGGGAAAAGGAAAGAAACAAGACTGTGAAGGAGATTTTAATTATAGTTTCAGTCATTTTTTAACACTAAGAGAATATTGTGAACAATCAAAAACATCTGAAGTAGATACTTTTAGTGAGATGTAAATTATAAAATAATTGATTCAAAAAAATTTTAAACATGAGTATATTTATAACCATTTAAAAAATGGAACTGTATTTCTAAATCTACCTACAAAAAGGATGAAAATTTTGGTGGGAGCCTGGCTGGTGTAGCTCAGTGGATTGAGTGCGGGCTGGGAACCAAAAGGTCCCAGTTCGATTCCCAGTCAGGGCACATGCCTGGGTTGCAGGCAGGTCCCCAGTGAGGGCCATGTGAGAGGCAACCATAGGTTACTCTTTCTCCCTCCCTTCTCCTCTCTCTAAAAATAAATAAATAAAATCTTCAAAAAAATAAAATATAATAAAATAAAATAAAATTTTGGTGGGAAAGATACCAGATCATCATAGACGGATAAACTCTGTTCAAATAGTTTCAAAGAACAGGATAAAAAGAACAGCACCCACATTATTTTATGAGCTAATAAAATCTTGATACCCAATGCAAGCAAAAATATAGAAAGGAAAATTACAGGCTAATCTCAAAAGAAGTAAATATTTTATACATACAGTATTATCAAACCAAGTTCAGCAATGTGTTTTTTAAAATTATAAGCACATTGGGTTTATACCATCATGTAAGAATGGTTGATACCATAACGTAAGAATGGAAAGGGAGGAACCTCCTGGACAACCTAATTCTAGAAGCATTATCCTAATGTTAATGCATGAAACAGTTTCCTTTAAAAGTTAAGAACAAAACAAAGACAGCATTTCCATTTCTACTCAACATTGTACTGAAGGCCATTGCCAAGACACACACACGCACAAAGAAATTTGAAGCCATAGCGTAGAAAACAAGAAAAACGTGATTTACAGATGATATAGTTGTCTACTAAGAAATCCAAATACTAAAATATTAGAGCAGATAAGAGAGTTTAACAACATTGCTGAACAAAAGATCAATATACAAAGAAGCCCCAGCCATTAGAGACAATAAATTTTTAAAAGTCTCTCTATGAAAACAAATCTTTACTATAATTTGGATAAAAACTAATATAAATGTATAGTATATGTATAAGAAAAATTACGCTTTACTAAAATACATAAAAATTCCTAAATTTCCCTAGCTGGTGTGCCTCAGTGGATTGAGTGCTGGCCTGAGAACCAAAGCGTCACTGGTTCGAATCCCAGTCAGGGCACAAGCCTAGGTTGCGGGCCAGGTCCCCAGTAGGGAGTATGTGACAGGCAACCACACACTGATGTTTCCCTCTCTTTCTCCTTCCCTTCCCCTCTCTAAAAGTAAATAAATAAAATAGTTTTTAAAAATTCCTAAACAAATGCAAAGATCCATCATGTTCATTGAGAAGACTCCACAAACACAAAACGATCTACTCCAGACTGTATTAGGGGTTTTCATAGACCCTGACAAACTGATTCTAAAATTCACATGGAAGTAGAAGAGGCCCAGGGTATCCAAGATTATTCCATAGAAGCATGAGGAGAGAAAATTTTCCCTCCAAATATCATAATATCCTAAAGCTTTGCCGGTTGAAATAATGTGGCATCGGTGCAGTGATTGGTAAATAATCTACTGAAAGAGAATAGCAGGTTCAGAAAACAGATCACATACAAATGACAGATGAGTTAGGGTAAATTAGTGCATTGAAGATGTTCTCCTGAGTAAATGGTGCTGAAACAATTAGCAATATATATTATATATACACTGTACATTAAAAAAACAAACATGGAATGTACCCCACACTGTAAACAAAAATCAGTTCTTAATGATATACAGACATAAATTACAAGGTAAAACGTCCAGACTTTAGAATATCTTCATCATTTCAAGGTAGAGAAAAATGTCTTACATGAAGTACAAAAAACGCAAACCATAAAAGAGTCCGTTCCTTTCTTTCAAATAAAATACAGCTGATTTCAGTATGCTGAGTTCTTGTGAGTTCTAGCAGCCATGATGTCTGCCTCATGACCTGCCGGGAGTATTCCAAGGAATATAAACTGTACTGTGCTATCTTGGGCAAAAAATGGGGCAGAGGGGTTTCCTAAGTCCTGTGTGTTTTGTGTCCTTTCTGTTGTTTTGATCTGACAGCCCAGTATACCTTCTAGAGCAGGGTAGAAGCAGCAGCACTGTGGCTCCCTAACGGAAGCCCTGAAACAGCTTTGGTTGTAGGCCCCTTTCAGAACGAACTAAAGCTCTGGAAGCATTGTACTGATCGAGGTGGAGTAGACACACGTCATCAGAGGCCTCTCACCACGCTATCCACTCCTGCCTTCCCGGCTCCAGCTAGATGAGATTTCCCCGCCTCTCTTACAGTTGGCCGGGGGCACATGGCTAAGTTCTCTCCAGTAGAACGTGAGCTTAAATGACTTCAGCCAATTCTAGGACTACCGATAACATGCCCTCCCATGGGTTCCCTCGTGCTCTTGGCCCTTCTGGTTGACGGTGATGACAATGCATACACCTACCTTGGAAGCCATGGGTTGAAGGTGACAGGCAACCAAAAGTGCTGACACCTAAGTGTCCAGGGGGAGGAGAGCCTCTCGATTGATGTAACACCCACTCAGGACCATTACCTGGAAAGAAGTTGCTTGTTCCATGAAACACTAAATTTTGGGAATTTATCAGTTACCTTGACTTAAACTAATATATAAGTTCCAGCAGAAGTGACTCCTGAATGAGACTGTTTGGTAGGGTAATAACACAGGTGTAATAATTTATAGTTTTAATTGGAACATTTCACCTAAAATGGTATATGGTGTGCCTGAGTGTGACATTTCTGTTACAGAATTACATGCTTGTGATTTTGTAGTAAAAGATTTGGTAATAAACAGAGGCATTATTTGTGCTGGACCCTGTATATTGTCACACACATTCTGACTGTAATCTCAGAGGTTCAATGACACTGTGTAACCCAGCTGTGGATTGATCAGAGAAATGGGGAGATTCTGAGGTGCTGCCATCTGGACCAGACACTCATCCAAGGTGAGCAAGTTAGAGACGTTTCACCTTTGCACCGATGAAGCCCTGATTACATTTAACTGAATGTCTCTGCCACCCTCCACCTCCCCATTTCTCTGCCAACATATACGCTGCCAGAGTAAATTTTAAAAGACTTTTTTTAAGTGGAGGACTCATCAGCAATATCAAGAATAAATCCCTGATATATGCAACGATGTGGATGCATCCCAAAAATCATGCTGAACAACAGAAGACAGACACAAAACGGCGCATGCTACTACAGCATTCCAGAACAGGCAAAACCAGTCTCTGGCGTTAGAAAAAGAACAGTGATTGGCTGGGGAGTGGAGACTGACGAACGAGGCACACGAGAAAACTTCCAGGTGTGAGGGAAATGCCCTGTCTCTTGCTTGGTGTGGTGGTAACATGGGTGTATAAAACTGTTCAAACTCATTGACCTAAATATTTAAGATTGGTGCAATTTATTGTTTGTGAATTACAGCTAAATAATATACTTTAAGTGCAAGTGAAATTATCTGGATCTACCCATACCATAATATTCTGAAACAGACTATTGTGGAATAATGTTCAGCCATCACGTACATCCTTTGGGGCCTACAGTTGTGATTAAACACATATAAACACTGTAACACCTAAGAGCAGAAAATGACTATACTCCGATGTAAAACCAGAACACACTATAAACATGTCCTAAGAAAAACTTTATAATAAACAAGTCAGCAGTTTATCTCTATGTATAAAGCCTATGATTTTCCACAGCTACTATTCTATTGACAATTCTATGTAACCATAAAATATATTTCTATCATCGACAGTGTATAGTTCCTTCTGTCTTTAGTGGGATATAATACTTACACAACAGGACTATATTTTTAGATTTTTATTCCACATTTTTTTCTCCCTGTATTTCCACTTTCCTCTCCTTGAATAGTCATATGCTCTGAGCTCATTGCTTAGGAAAGTATGTGGCAAACAGCAAATGGAAAAGCCAAAAATTTTTACAGAAAGCCTAAGCTCTTAGGAGAAGGGGATTTACAGGCATAGAATGGTGTGCATATGCCTGAAGGAAAAAAAATACTCTAGGAGTGGGGAAGCACAAGACAGAGATGTGTGTGTCCCGAGAACAGAGGGTGCCTCTGCCCTGCTTCCTGGCACTGCTGTTGGGGAGACAGTCAGACTCTTGAGGAGAAAAAACTTCAAGGAGTATTTAAGTAGATGGAACCTAGACTAGTTTATTAAAAGATGCTCACATTTCATGGGTAGCATAGCAGCAGTGAACTTGAACCAAGGAAGTCTCAGAGGCAACCTCTGAGGACCAGGGCTATATGGTACTAAACCTGGTGACATTATATAAAACTCTGGAATGGTGACTAATCTATAAAGGAGTGGTCTTAATTCCCTAAGAATAGAAAAGACCTACAAAAGAACTAAGCCCGTATTTTCCCACCAACCCTGAGGAATGAGAGATCCAGATAAAAATTCAATCTGATATATAGAAAAAAAAATCTCAAATATATAAGTTTATTGACTGATATTTATACCCACTGTTAGCTTGCTAGGGCTGCCATAACTACAGACAGGGTAGCTTAAACAACAGAAATGCATTGCCCTGCTCTTCTAGAGGCTACAAGTCCAAGATCAAGGTGTTGGCAGAGTTGTTTCTTCTGCGGCCTCTAGCCTGTGGCTTGCAGGTTGTTGTTTTCTCCACGTCTTCACTCGATTTCCCCCAGTCTGTGGGTCTGTGCCCTAATCTCCTCTTCTTATAAAGACACCAGTACTATTGTCTTAAGGCCTGCCCTTTTGACCTCATTTCACCTTCATTACCTCTTTAAAGGCCTTGTCTCCAAATACAGTCATATTCTCAGATAGTGGAGGTTAGTACTTCAACAAATGAATTTGGGGGGTGGAGGGAGGACACAATTCAGTGCCTAACACCCACTAAATGTGAAGTTCTCATCCATGATTGCTAAGAACCCTTGGCCACCTCTTGTCTGCACCATGAAAAGATTACAATCCTAGAATAGGAACCAATTTTACATAAGATATGGCCGTTATCTTGGAAGGATTACTATGCAGATAAGAGTTGACCTTCCACAGAGTATAGATGACTGTAAGAAGTCTGAACAGTAACACAGGACCTTTTAACATCCCTAGAAAGATGCAGTATGATCAGGGAAAGGAAGTGATAGCAATTCAGCCTTGACAGTATTTGCTGATGAGGCTAATTTATCCCTAATGTCCAAGACGACATCTGTAAAAATATCTGTGAAAAGCTATCTCCAAAACCCATGTGTGGGACTTTAAGTTTCTGAAAGATTAATAGCAATAACAATAACTGAACTTCTTCCCAGAGCGATCTGCACTGACTTGCAGAAATTTAGACTTAGAGAGCATGGATCAGACCTATTAGGTATAGGTTTTGGCAAGCATAGATTGCATTGAGTATCATAATCTATTCCCAAATGAACTTGAATGAACATGACCCTCCCGCTTCCATAATTCTTCCAGCTGGTGAAGGAGAGGGGAAAGGTAGAATTCCTGCTCATCTCCACAAGCAGGAATGCTGAGGCAGCCTTTGTAAGCAGCCCAATGGACACAGGAATGAAGTGGCCACCGTGGCAGACAGGGAGGCTATGCATGGACCTCATAGCATAGACTGCCATGCAGCAAAGCTGATCCCTCTAATGCTGCTTCTGCATGTCCAAACTGCTAGCAACAGAGAGCAATTCAAAACCAAAGTTTGGACCAACTCTGAGCCCCTAGTACGGACTATTTCTTGAGGACACCACCTGGCAATTTGGTGGCACGTTGACTAGGTTGGGCACCTTCCATCCTAGAAAGGCTTGTGGTTCATTCCCAGAAGAATAGACACCTATTCTGGATAAGGTTGGCATTGCCCTTCATGCCCTCAGGGCTCTCAGCCAGCAGTGCAATCCAAGGCTTATGTAATGCTTGATCCACAGGCATGAAATCCCATACAACATTCAACCAAGGCATTTAATTTACAGTGAAGAAGGTGCAAGAATGAATCGTGTGGTCCTGTCACATATGGCCCCATCCAAAAGCTTCCTGTGGAGGGATGAAATGTCCTGCTGAAGACACAGATGAAGCTCCAACTTGGAGACAGTACTTGGCAAAGACGGAGAACTATCTTTCAGAATGCAGTATATGCATTGGATCAGAGAAATCTTTATGTGGTGCTTTGTCACCAAGAGGAAAAGTACATGGGTCTGTGGAGTTAGAGGGTGGATGCATCACTCTCAGTGACCACTGTGGGTCATGGTGCTTCTGTACTCTTACCAGGGTCAAAGTCCTACAGCAAAAGCCCTATTAAACTGTAAGCTGTGATTGCTGCCTGGCCAGCTTGGGGCTCTGTGTCCAGAGATCAGTAGACAAGAAGTGCAGTCACAATCCTTTCAGAGGTAATTCACCCTGATAATTAGCAGGAGGAGACAGGACTACCTTTATTAAATGGGGGTGTGGAGAAATGAATAGTGTGGAACTCATGTGGCCCAGGTACTTTTCTGGCTAGTTGTGACTATGAATGGACAAATATAGCAACTAAAGATTATGTTTACCAAAGGTTATGTTTACTCTCCTTCCTCTGAAGAAGGAGAGTTTGGGTCACACCATGACATAAGTTACAAAGACTGCTGCGGATGTTAGCTGAGGGTGAGGGGAATTTAGAATGTATAATGGGGAGGAGAGCTGAGGGGAGAAGGTAGTACCAGTTGTGGCCATGACACTAACTGCTGATGTGTCAAACCTCTTCTAAGATTTTCCTCAGGAAGAGAGGCCCCCAAGATACCTGGGAGGTGCTGTTACCTCAACAAGTTTGGAGAAGCAGATCCACTTGGAGCAAGAAGTGGACTATGTAAGACAAGATGTCCATTCAGATCCATTTCAAAAAAAGAACTCACTGACCAGCTGCAAACAGTGTGGTTGGCTGTTAGTTCATGGCTTTCAGCACATCCGAGGTCCTCTGTAGCTTTTGAGATGACACCACATTCTTCTTGGATGATGCTCTTCTCATGGTGGACCATGGCCAATGACTGAGCAAGGGAGTGGTCCAAGGCCCTAGCTATTTCTGTCCAATGAGGGGCCTCTCTACTGGACCATCATTGCTCCCAAAATCCACACTAGGCTTGCAAAGACTGTATTGGGTCTGTATCAATGGTCCGGTGGCTCCCCCTTCCCTATCCTGCTTCTCCACCTTGTCCTTTCACAGATGTTATTTCTCAATAAACCCTTTACTCTCCTAATTGAGCCTCAGCATCTACTTCCCAAAGAACAAGTATCTGCAATAAGTATCTTCCATAGTTACTATCTTATTTAACTTACCTTACTATTTATCTTTGTCATGTATAGTCATTTTGTTGAGATTTTCAAATGGCGGGAACTAGAAAAATAAAAATAAATTAAACAAATTTTCTTGAACTAGAATTGTTATAGTATTTATGCCTTTTTCATCCTAGTGTACACATTAATATTTTATTTTTTGAATGATTTGCTTTGATAAAGGTCTTTTTATTTACTCGCTACAAAAAAAACAGATCTAGGATGTATTTATCAGTGCTATTTATTTTCTGCTGTACATCTCAATAATTGTTTTGCTTATAATCCAATCCTTCTTACTGATTTCCTTGGGTTTATTCTGTAATTCTCTTCAGTTTTTGATGCTGCATGCTAAATTAATTTATTTTATTCTTTTTTAACAACAACTTCTAAATGCCCTCAACTAGGCTCACAACTCGGTTACTTGGACTAATCTTTGCATTTCTCAGTAAGCTTTATGGATAGTGTGTATTATAGTCTTTGCATATCTTTGACCGCTTCTGTCCTCTTCAAAACAAGAAAACTATGTTCTAACTTAGAAATCCCTTCAAATCTACAAAAATAGATCTTTATATAATAAGTTTATAAAACTTTATAAAATAAGTTCAGAAAAGTTTTTTTATACTAGCCAGCTGATTGTTGTCTTTGCTTCACTTGTTCTGTCTCCTTCAGGAACGGGTTTAGCCCTATACCCGCTCTTTGTTCTCTGTTCTCCATTTAATTAATCTCTCGTCATTTTTGTCTTTGCCCCTCCCCCCGCATCCTAGGAGAGCATTTTTCTTTTTAATCACTCCAATGTCTGTTTCATTTACATTGAATTTTAAATTGTCTTACACATCTCCTTTTGTCTTCCATCTTCTTTTTTATCTACTTCAATTACCTTTTTTAAATCTCTTCTGCTGTGAGCATTTTAGATCACTCTTCCCTTTTTATAACACACCGGGTCCTGTTTCTTAAAAGCCTGTCTTTTTACACTCTATTCAATAGGTATGCCTAAATTAGTATCTAGCACTAAGTAGAGATTTAGTAAATACTTTTTAGATTAATTAATTTTAAGTGAATGAATGAACCTTCGACTGTAAGTCAAGTTCCATAATAAAGGGAAAAGATATTATACCAACAAAATTAGCAGTTCACTCAAAGAAAATGAAATGGCAGTACTTTCTGTGTTTCAAGTTTTAGTCAAAATCAGTTTTAAGCTGTAGGAAGAAAATGATCCAACATTTAATTTAAATCTGTTTAGCAAAAATAAGTGATTATCATCAAGACTCTATCCAGCCATGTAACAGGGCACAAATGCAACAATTCTTTTTTAAAAATTGCCTTGAAGAAAAAAATTATTTCTGAGATGTTGAAATCTGCCCACTCTCCTGCACTCTACAAATGCGTGTGTATGTGAAGCTCCTTCTTTTTGTGTTCTCTTGGGAAAAAAAAAAAAAAAAAAAAAACGCTCTCCTGGTAATGGTAACCAACTACAAATGGCCAGGCTGAACTTCCTTCACGCAGCTTCTTGCCTAGAGGTGGGATTGGGTCATTACGTCTGTACAATAACCGCCCCTGCAAACAACATATGAATGCCAGATGGTTGGAACTGTTCCATTGAGGAACTGATGTTTTCATTGTTTGGAATTTGATTTTGTAACTTTCTCCATATTGTGATTTGATTGCAGCATTTAGAAGCCTTAAGAGCTTTCCCATAAATTATTCCACCCCTCGAATGTGAAACTAGGGTAGGCTTATTAGCCTGTTTTTCCATTAGTATGTCATTCCCACTTTCTTACTCAGATGTGGATAATTTAGGCAGGATTCATAAAAAGAAAATGTGGGTTTTGTACTTTGGTTGTTTCTTCATGGAACTTGCTACTGAATAATACTTCCCTCATTCTGTTCACTGAATTTATATATGAATATGCATGAAAAACTAAATAATAACAGCTAACCGAGTTCTTTCTATATATTTGTATGGCTCTTACATTATTTTCATAGTTCTTGCTCTATTTTAAACATTTTATACATATTAACTCATATAAGCATCATATCAACTCTGTGAGGTCAATACTATTGTTATTTCCACTTTATAGATGAAGAAACTAAGGAATAGTGAAATCAAGTGACTTACCTAAGGTCAGACAGTGAGTCTGTCTGTGAGTGGTAGAAGTAGTATTTCAACCCAGGGAAAAAAGTTTCAGGGTCTTAACCACTTCACCCCACAATACGTTGTTTAAGTTGGAACTACAGTAATCTATCTTGTTCCAAGAGAACAATGTTAAAACTGAACGCTCTACTCTCTATTTAGTCCTCATTAATGTGAACAAGGTCTTGCTATTACTGTGGCAAATGCCTTGCCTATTCTAAGTCTTAGAGAATATATCAGAGGTATTGATTCTAGGTGCTGAGTCCTCCTCTATAACAATGAGCCAATAATCCCTTTATTGAATTGTCGTGAGAGTTAAATGAGGTAATTAATACAAAATCTAAATGTCTGACACATGAAATACTTAAATGTTTGCTACTGTTATTAATACCAAGCAAAAAGCAAAGAGGTGAATTTTTTAAGAGAGAAAATAAAGAACATGAAGGAGAGCCCAGCTGGTATAGCTCAGTGGATTGAGCGCAGGCTGAGAACCAAAAGGTCCTGGTTTGATTCCCAGTCGGAGCACATGCCTGGGTTGCAGGCCAGGTCCCCAGTGAGGGCCATGTGAGAGGCAACCATACATTGATCTTTCTCCCTCCCTTCTCCTCTCTCTAAAAATAAATAAATAAAACATTTTTTTTAAAAATTTTAAAAAAAAGAACATGAAGGAGAGATATGAGAGATCAAATTCTATATGTCTCTAATAGGGTGTTGAGTAAAACTTTTCCAGTTCTACAAAAATGGGCAACTAAGGCTGTCAGCTGAAAATGAAGAGATTCCAAGTGCACAGGGTTTCTAAAGAGAGATACGAGCCAGTGGGGTTGGACTTATGGTGTAATAAGAGACGGCACAAGTCCCCCACCACTAAGAGCGCCCTTTCTTCCAACCCCAGTATGCAACAGGGTAAGTAGGAAAGTGAAGATTTTTCAGGGAGCTTACATAAATAACTGTATGTGATTCTTATTAATTATATATCATGTCTAGTGAAACCACTAGATACAGCAGAAGCAACAGGGATGGATAACTTGTTGCACCCGACTCAGTCCAGCACATTGATGAAACCTGAGAAATATAAAATAAGTGGAAGGCTACCAGTGAAGAATATCATTCATTGTCAAGTCCAAGGGCTCTCTATTGACAACTCAACTTGGGAAAGTTTTAGGTGAGGAATTTGACTGAAGGGTAGAGGACTAAGAAAAAACACAGAAATAGAGGTGGAACTTTTGAGTGAATGGAATTTAAGAGACATTGACCAGTTGTAATGTACTAGTTGGATCCTGATTCAAACAAATACATTATGTTTGCAAAATGAGACAATTGGGAAATATGAATTGTCACTGGATATTTGATATTAAGGAACTACTATTAATTTTAGATGTGATAATAGTATTATGGTTATTTTTAAAGAGATCTTTTATTTAAAAATATTTAAATATTGTCTGAGAATTATTTCTGAATAATCAGAGAATACATGTGGGTACAGGTATTGATGAAAAATATTTTTTTTAAATTTTAAAGGTTGACTGTTTAAATAAAATAACAATTATCGGCTACTTAAAAGAAGCAGACCTATAATAAAAATAGAAGTTTGAAAATAAGCAGAATGGAAAAGTGCTAGGAAATGCTAGTTTAAAATATCATGGATGGCATTATTAAGATCAGAATAAGTAATATTCAAGGGAAAATTTATATAAGATAAAGATGGATAATTCATAGTATCATTTAGCAAAAAGATAGTAGTAATGATTTATCAAAAAGATGTAGTAATGAACCTTTGTATATCAAATGATATTGCATTAATTATCTAAAGCAAACATTAGAAATGCAAGGAGATTTTTTTTTTTAAGAAAGGAGGGATTTTTTTTTTAAGATTTTTTACTTATTTATTTTAGAGAGAGGGGAAGGGAGGGAGACAGAGAGGGAGAGAAACAGCAATGTATGGTTGCCTCTCACATAGCCCTCACTGGGGACCAGGCCCACAACCCAGGCATGTGCCCTGACTGGGAATCGAACCGGGACCGTCTGCTTCCCAGCCCGAGCTCAATCCACTGAACTACACCAGCCAGTGCTGCAAGGAGATTTTAATACAGTAAAAAGTACAAATCAATTTGACTTACATATTTAATGAAATATTCTAAAAGCAACATTCTAGAACACATGGCAATATTTAAAATGGCCCAGAATGATGTTAAAAGAGAAAAAAAAATACATTCTAATAAATGCAGAAAAGTCCCCTTCTGGACGTTAGGGATACAGCAATTAACAAAACACCCTGCAGCGCTCCCTCAAGAAGCTGACATTCCAATGTTGGGGCGGGGAGAGTGGGACAGAAAATCAACCAATCAGCAAATAATACCTCAGGTAGCAGTAAGTGTTACAAAGAGTAGGGAAGCGTGAATGCAGAGTGTTTAGGGGAGCGCTTATTTTAGACAGAATGGTCAGGAAAGGCCTTTTGTAAAGATGGCATCTGAGCAGAGACCTGAGAAAAGCAGATAACGGGGATGAGGAAGGGCTGGAGGCGAGAAGGCCATTTGCTCCCCTTATTCAGTAAGGGGATTACATACCAATTTAAAATGCCTGTAAATAAAAACAAGCAACTCTTTCAAAATGATTGACTGGGGAAATGTTCATGTAATATGAATGATATTTTTTGAAATATTTGAATGTGGCTTTCCCTTTTTGAGCATTCTAACGGAAATGATGGGCAGGGGTAATTAGAACTATTAACACCAGCAATGCAAGAGAAAGGGGGCAGTCAAGGTTTAGCTTCTGACTGTCAATGGCTTTGCCCAGAGAGAAAAGAATTTTCTAAATTGTTGAGCTCTCACTTCATAATTGCTAATGTGATCACAGAATTCCTCTACAAATGTAAAGAAGAGAGTATTCAGTAAGCAAACACAGGAAGGCCACTTCCTGTGCCACACAGGAAGGAACTGTGTTTTTCTAGTGGAGTTTGGAAAAAAAAGAATAGATGGGATGTCTTCAGATCCCAGTGAACTCCCTTTCCTCCTCTTAGGGTCTAGATCAATGAAAAACATCTAGAAAAGGTGTCAGGGAAACTGAGGACTCTGAAGCAAGTGGACTGCTTCTCTCGGTCAAGGGTCGTCCTGTGCATTCTTGCTCACCATGGTGGGTGTCCAAAAATGTGTGACAACTATAATGCAGCGTTGGTAGAAGGAGGTTGCTGGAGTGATGGCTTCCCATACCCATGTGTGCCATGCAAAGAAACCAGGCACTCCCATAGGCCTTCATATGGATGACCCAAGGACACTGAATGGACTGGCAGACCAGCAAGTGGCTGCTATGGAAGCAAAGAGGCCACAGTGGTGGGGACTTCCGCCTTGCTTCATTTTAGGTGGTAGGTTTTGCATAGGTTATTTCTAGGTCTTTGTAGTCAGCTGAGTCCCCTCCAGGATGTGGGCATTCGTTGGTGAGTCTCTTACGCTTTCATTTTCTCTGTGGTTTTAGAGATATGTTAGTGGGACCTTATATGAGTTCGCTTCAGGGAGTAGTAGCCTCATTGTTGGCTCATCAAAAAGGGTCTGGGATCACTTTAACCACCCCCGCCCTACCACCAATAATCTCCATCACCTCTTATTGTTTCAGATGAACAACTATTCTCAAACTTATGTAAAGTGCTAATGCAAACCCAATCTCAGGCTTTCTTCCAACCCTATGGCTGCCTCCAAGTGCCTCATACATAGAAATTTTGTAATTATCAGCGGCTAACCAGATACCATTTTGAACTCTAAACTCTTCAAACACACACTTGAACTCTGAAGTTTTGAAGTTTTCTTTTCTGAGGCAGGGAATAACAGGCTCCCATCTTTCTATTGGCAATTTTAGATCCTATCTGTCTGGATCTGATTTCCTTTCAGCTACTTTAAAATTCCATCTTTCTCATTCACAAAAAGTAGGTGCCTCCGTAGAACTTCCAGGAATGGGGACAATGGGTTCAATTAGTCATTTATTTCTGATACACTTTCTTATGATGTCCCTGTCGTGCAATACGTATCGCGAAGAAGGATGTTGGGACATGTGACTAACCAAGGGATCAAGGAATACAGCCACAAGTTTTGGCTAATAAACAGCACTTAGTTGTCTTGTATTTCAACTCAACAGGCAAATCTGGGTGTTAGAAGCTGACAAGAATCTCTGTAGCTACTCACTTTCTCTTTCCACCCTCTTTCTCCCGCATCTCTCAGTCTCCCTGTTGTTGCTCACCTTCTACTTCTCCGGCCATGTTCCCTAGCTCCCCCTGAAATGCTCGTTCTTCTTCTGTGTATGTGACTGTATTATGTGCATTTTGCCCATCTTCAGACAACTGCTAGAGGCCCCAACACCTGGGGGGAACTGCCCTTCAACACGATTATGACTATTATCATGTTTCTTGTTAAAATGCAGAATCCTGAGCCCTGGACAAATCCAAAACTGTCAGCAAGTCTTGGAATTCTTCATTTTACAAGCTTACCAGGTGATCGTGATGCACAATGAACCTTAGGACATAAAAGGTAGATAACGGTTTCGGTCCTCCCACTTCTTGTTTCTTCAGTTCCTTCCTTCCTTCCTTCCTCCCTTCCACTTTTGCTTCTTTGGAACTGAATAAAATTCACTGGGTTAACTTTCTGGAATCTAGTCTTTCTTCCTCTTCTCCATTCTTTTCTCTTTCTCTGTCTCTGTCTCTGTCTCTGTCTCTCTCTCTTTCTCTCTCTGTTCCTGCCTTGGCCTGCCATTTGTGCAACATGACAGTAAGCTGATCATTACAACTATATCACATTCAAAAAGAAAAGCAAGGAAAAGAAAAGTCGAGCAAGTGCTGAACTGAAATGTCCCTTGAGCTTTGGACACGTAGACTACAAACTACAGAACAGTAAAGAGCTGGGAAACCCGAAAGTAAGCACAGCTGGGACCCAGAAAGTCCCCTCCCTCTTTGATTCGGGGAGAAACATTAAAACAGCTGACCTATAGCTCAAGCATTTTTCTGCCATCATCTGGACTGTGAGATAAAGAAATATTTAAAAGCTGGCATTGTCCTGCCTCTTTTATTCTTCACCACAATTTCACTAATTATTTTTCAAGAAAGAGTCTATCGTATGGCCCTTATGTAAAAAAGGTTTAATTCCTCCATGTGGTTTTAGAATTCTGTTAGTAGAATATGAAGAAATCTCTTTAAAACCTGTTGGCTGCAGAAGCAGGTAATATAGGCAAAGCCTGTGGCCGTTGTTTTACTAAAACACAAAGCTAAAAGAAAACTGTTTAGAAATGTAATATTTTTATTGTCATTGCTATTACTTAAAAGTTGTATATTAATTAGATTATGGTTAATAAAAGTATCTTTATATTATATTTCCAGAGTCTGTAATTTAAAGGAATTTTGTAGTATTTGGGGGGTCAAATAATGAATTCTTTTTCATATGCACATATTTGTTCTATTGCATCTTATTTTGCACATTAAGGTTGATCAAAAATCCATTTTCCTTAAAGTGGAGGCATTTCTGTCTTGTTGAGTGTTTTGCTTTAAATATTGAGAGAAACACAAGTTCTATTGTTATCACCACACTTACCTTACATAAGAAACAATGCTAATTATTCATTATTTAATAGAAACTGACATCAGTTTCTATTAAAAATGTGGAAAATGAACTGAAAAAATGTTAGTTTGCTCTCAAATCATCTCAGATGACTACACTTTGTGTCTAGGAACTAGATAACTGCTTTCACATGAGGAAGGATCTATTTTATCATCATTGGTTGGTTTTTAAAATAACAGACTCCATTTCATTTGCAAAAGTTCACAAAGAGACTTATTTGATGGCTGAATTTAAATAATTTGCAGACAGATAGCTTTCCTAGAAACAGAAAGGCGGGGAGGAACAGCAGCACCCACTGAGAATTATCTTCTGAATACCGCCTCTAAGTCTGGACTTCACATCAAGATCTGGCAAACAGTTCTGAAATGGTCGGAGGCCCCTGTCAGTCAGAGGTTTTACCATTGCATTACAGCACGTCTCTCCTTACACAGCCACCCCCCTTTCGTTCTTTTCTTCTCTCTTTTATAAGAACTTTATTAATTGCTACCTACACCTCCTTCAGCTGTACAAACTCACAACAGGAAATATAGTCAAGGCACCGAGACTGCTGGTGGCGGGAGGGTGCGTATGAGAAAAAGGAGACAGGGAAAGGAAACGCCAACCCCTGAATAGCTTCAATATGCCCATCCTAAGCCTGATAAACATCTCTTTCATATTAAATATTGGCTGGAAGTACTTTCACATAAAGGAAAACGAAGACCTCTTTATGGCTTTGAAAGGTGAGCACCAGATCAAAGCAGCCAGGATTGAAGTTCCTTGACTGGAATTCCACCAACACAGATGGAAAACCCATTTAAAAAAAAAAAAAATCAAATCTGTTCACAAATAAAAATAAGCCACTAGGTTTTAAGAGCTCTGGCCTGTGTTATGTGGAACATCAGGAACCAATTAAATTGCTCTCCCCTTCTTGTTTATCCTAAATAATATGGTCTTTTTCCTCCTCTGATTATACCGGCTTCATGTCTCTGTGGCAGGGGTCTGTTATTTCACTCCCTATGAAAACTCTTTCTCCATAGCACAGAGGAGTTGGTAAAAGATTGAACGCCTGCATTTTATCAAGCTAGGGAAAAGGAGTTAAATATCTCGCTTATATCATGTGGTATTTTCTTTTGCCCCACGAAAGACTGTTGGCAGTTGGCTAATGGCGGGGCACATTTGTAGGTTGAACCACGCTATCCAACCGTTGACAATGATTCTGTTTTTCATTTGCTTAAACTTTTCACCTCCCTCCTAAGCTTATAATGGAACATATTCTTCATGTTCTGCTTTTAGTTTTCCTTTTTTAGGCTTGTGCACATGGTTCAGTTCTGAGTGGATAGAGAGCGAGGCTTAGCGCCTTATTGTGAAATATGGACTGTAAAACGACATTGGTCTCTCCAGTGACTGTCTGAGAACACACCGCTCAGCATGTCTGTTTCCCCTCCGCCCACCAGGGCCACAGCCCCCGGTAGAGGGTACCATGTCTCATGTCTGTACACCCACAAATCTACATATCTGCTCCTAGGCTGTATTCCTCAGAGAGAGGTGGATATCACACACTGGAAAAAGCAACCAGTACATTCAGAAAACCACAAGTCACATGGCTCTCGACTTGTACTATGCACAGACACAATCACCCTTGCACATTTTACCATAGCAAACAAACGGGGAAAGGCAGGGAGCTTGGGCCAGTGCCCTGTTAAATCTATCCAGAGTGACTAAGACAGGACCGCAGCCTCAGAGTGCTAAGGTAAAAGCACAGACTTTTTCGAACTTCTGCTCCCTGTGTCCCCAACCAGTGGGTTCAAAGTTCAGTCCTGTGTCTTGCTAATGTCCAGATAATTATGCCAGGAAATGACAGAGGAAATATTATCTCAAAGCTGAAACACAATTTTTGTCTTATATCTGCAATAATCCAACAGCTTAGCTTTATCATCCCAGGGGCTCATCAAGAAACATTTTTTTCCCTCAATAAATGCTTTTACTACTCTACTCAGATCTGCTGAGTGTCTGCCATTAACTACTGCATAATATCTCGCAATTCTTTTCTCTCTAACTCAACCACTGGATTAAGTTATATACCTTCAGGGACAATTGATTGGCCCGCTGCCCTACTGTCTCCATAATAGTGCTATTGTGTGTGTGTGTGTGTGTGTGTGTGCGCGCGCTTTTCTAGGCAACAGAAAGGAGTAGCTGCCTTCCCACAAACTACCTAGTGACCTAGCATTGCCCCACGCATCCCGTTGCCTAGGTGTGTTCATTCAAACTCGAGGGGTGACAAACTCTAACGGAGGTGGGAGAATTAGACCAGAGAAAAAGGAGCCTAAATTTGGCCAAATCTCTTTATCAACAACGGCACCTAATCTCTAAACCTCAGTGTTCTAAACTATTAATGAGATTGCAGAAAATCAGCATTCACAGAGTAGCTAAAATATTCCATGCACTTCGGAGAACTTTTACTTTTTATTCACACAGAAACCTTGCAAAGGAAGACTTTCTTCCCCCCATGTTATACAAGAGAAAACTAGAGTTCAGGAAGGTTCATTAATTGGCTTGGGGTCACAAAGCAAAAAAGTGGCAGAGCCGGTTTCTGAGTCTATGTCTAACTCGCTTCAGAACTCTTGCCTCCCCTGGAAATACAAGCATGAAAGCATCGTGCTCGGCACACAGCGCCTTTAGTACCTTCTAAAGTCCCTTCTCACCTTAAAATACAAATTCTACTATACATTCCAAGTTCAGACCTGTTTGTTTATGCAAACAACAGAACTCACTGCACACATAGGGTCTAACACTATCCGCTGAACTCCCCACTCTGAATTCTCGCCAGGATACTCTCTCCCATAACATCTTCACGTCTCTCAGGCTAAATGTCTTGCTACCCTTTTATTTCAATGTCCCCACATTCCCATCTTTGACATCTACCAGGTTATGCCCTACTCTGCAATACTGTTTGCCAAGTTCTAATCTTTTTTTTTAATATGCTAAGAGCTCTTGAAATTTCACCCTTCATTAGAGGTCTTTTGAGAAAAAGTTAAAATAAGCATAGCAATTCCCTGACCCCTCACTGGCCTAGCCGACAACGGATTTTCATTAAACAAATTGTGTATATATAAAATATATAATATTACACCATGTATATGGCCTGTGGATAACTGTGAAAACACATCCCCCCCGCTCCATAGGAATAACAAATAATTTTTAATACCAATGTAGTCTAAGTCATATTTAGAAAAATCAGCATTTTCTTAAAGGAAATAAAGTCTGCAAAAATCCAACTCTGCCCACAATGAAGTCAACCTTTTATAGGAATAGCAGAGAACTTTAGTTCCTAAAAACCACATGGTCAAAATAAGGCATTTGTGGTGGTCCTCCCATAACAAAGGAATGCCCCCCCCCCAACACACACAATGAACTGCTGAAAACTCTGAACTAACAATGCTTTGGGTAGTAACGAAGCTCCAGAACTGTGGCATCCCCTTTCTTCCTCAGCCTTTCAGCGACAAGTCGGTTTAGCCACGCACTTGGCCTGGGAAGGGGAGCCAGACTCCAAGAGAACACAGCAGATGACTTCTCTCCTTTTAGGGAGCAAATCCCAGAGGTTGTGACTGTTTTTCCCCTGTGAAACTTAGTCTATTTCTCCACAATTTTATATTCCTAGTTTTTTCAAACCCCATAGACTGTGTGAGAAGCGTAACTTTCTCAAATTTGACTTCAGCTACGCTGCTATGCTATTTTTTTTATTTGAACGAATTTAGTTTGAAGTTTACTTGTTAGAATGTGGGTTAAAGGAATTGGTAAGCACAAGAGGAGGCAATAAAATAATACTTTAGGTAGGACAGTAAAGAAATCTTATAATTATGTACTTCCCATGAACTGAAGTTCCCAAAAGATGTCTATGTCAGGTAATTTTTACCTATTTTTAAAGAGTCCATCTCTAGGACCCTAAGATAGTAACACTTGTAGGCTTTTTAAATTATCATGATTATCTCCCTCCCTCCCTGAGCTAAGGCAAGGAAAGAAAAACAAAGGAAATTTGGAACCTGTCACTATTTCTCTCTCCTCATCAGCTTTTTCTCTTACTCACTTCCTCTTTTTGCTCAGTAAGAATCACAGTCCAAACCCTGCCCACAGGGACTGGTCACTGAGGAAAAGAAACCACCTCAGCACTATGCACACTCATAATCTCCATACTAGAGTCTCATTGAACTTTTAGAGCTCTTCTTAGTATAGGGGCTTCCTGTTTACTAGAACAAAAATTGCTAAATCACACATGATTTAGTCCTAAGCACAGCCTCAGCACGCTTCCACAAAGCCCCTTTGCTGCAGGGAATTAGGTCCCAACATTTTCACCCCGGACTCTAGTTTCTCCGTTGCAGGCCAGAGGAAAATAATAAAAGCATTTCTTTGCTCAAGTTCAAGTGGAAAATCAGGACACATCAAAACCATACTGGTAAGAAACTTTGGTGGGGTAATTTATTTCCCCGGAAAGCTTCCAGCTTCAGATGAGTTGGGTATCAGGGGGAAAGTCACAGATGAGTGTGACCAATCATATCCCACTAGAAAAGAACGATAGCGCTCTTTCTACCCGATTCTTCCCCTTGTAGTCACACCCTGAGATGTTGTGATAACTAATAACCTTGTGCAAGGAAGAAGGAAGAAGTGAGAATAATTGCAGAGGCTGCCCAGTGCTGTAAATAACAGGAAAACCCTATTTGGAAATGACTGGTAGAAAGGGGTAACTGAGCAAAGTGTTGTCCTTCCTGAAATAAATGGTGTGGCTGGGGAACCCATGTCCGAGGGAAATCTTTAAGAAAGCAGTGAGTGACCCATTGGCTAAAGCATTTACGGAGAGACATGGAAAAGCTAACAAAACATCTGATTTCATTAGAGAGTGGTTGAGGAAACTGATCCAAGGTACTATAAAATGGGAACTTGGTTGTAGGGGCAAAGTAGTTTTCAAAAGAGAGGCGATAGTGCCCATGGTTTCTAGGAAAGTAAAGATTCCTCATCAATAAGAATTTTTGAGATCAGATGTAAAATGCCTACCTCACGGGTCCCCAGAGATCTTCGGAAGGATCTGTGAGGCCTCCCTTCAGAGAGTGACAACTTAGAGAGCTGAATCCTGTTCTTGGGAAGTGTTCTGCTGGTTTCAGGTCATCTTGCCAGACTGGCAGTTATTTAGAGAAGGAGCCTGTTTGAAGAAAAGTTTTAGGGGTAACAGATTTCCTGCTCCCAACTTCCTAGAGCATATGGAGGCAGGGAACCTGAATGTGTTGGAACAGATCTCTCACATTGGGAGGGACTTATTGAGACAGGAGATGATTCCAAAGCAAGCCAAATACATGGATAGATTTTTGAAATTGGAAAGTACCCTTGGCCTGCTCTTGATTAAATTGGAGGGAAGAAACTGAGCTCATAGAGGCCACCACATGCAGCCATCAGGAACTCCTTGGGGTTTGGTGGAAAATGCTGGAAGTGCCTCCTGAACCATATGGTTTCCTTAAGAATTCTTGGAAAAACTCCTTAAGCCTAGATTCCTAGGATTCCAGATATAGTAGGGGTTACTTTCATGGTGGGGAGTGGGGGGAGAAGGGTAAACTTTATATTAAAAACTATGCTAATGCAAGTAGTCCTCATTTAAACAACTAAATAATTCCAGATTGCTTCCAAGTTGGCATTTACAGTGCATATGATTCCTAGATTATCAGTAACTTCTCTCATTTCTCCTTGTCAGCTGTATTAGTCTCTCAGGGACATGGCATTTGGTAATAATACATGTATCTAAGTTGTGATTATATAAGTCTGTTGCTATCTCTACTGAAATTATTCCACAGGTGTCAGAAGGCAAGGGAACTATGTGAAACCGAATCATAGTTCTAACTCTGACTAGTCATATGACCTTGGGAAAGTTCCTGAACATCTATTCAACATGGATTTGATAATAGTACCTGCCCCACAGAGTTGCATGAGAATGAAGGGAAGTGACAGATATGTGACAACAACGGGTCTCTAAGAGCTGCTTGATGATTGGTGGTTCCCTCTGGGCTGTCTGTATGGTGGACTCTGTGCCTCCTCTGTTTCCCGCTTGGCATCCCCATTGGGCTGTCACCAGCTGAATGGTCAGGGGTTGGCAAAAGTAGATTTACAGTTGTGAGCATGGGAAACACAGAGTTTTTTCTTGTATAATGGCTAAGTCTCAAGTTATTTATTTGTATCACAGCTGTAAACATACTTTTCCCCACCCTTGTAGTATCTGAAAAACAGCACTTTTTTGAGTTCTTACTAGTTGTTAGTCACTGAGTCTTTTACAAAGATTATCTTCTTTTATTTTAAGCTAATACTGTAAGCATATACATTTACTATCACTACCTTCACTTTATAAATGTTGAACTTGAAGCTTAGAACATCTTCTACACACAAGGATTCAAAGCTACGATGATTTCCAGGCTAAGAAAAAGCAACCCTCTTACCACTGCCTTACCAATGCTTTTGTAAGACATTGGACCATGATTCTCTTCCTGACACATTATAATGAGCCTTGGAGAAAGGATCTCACAAAGAGGAAAAAGTTACAGCATTGCTCTCGGAGCACCAGAATTCTCCATAGTCTTAAAGTAATGATATTGTAATAATAGGTCCTAGGACCATCAACTATGTGATTATTTCATTTAATTCTTAGAATTACCCTTCCAAATATTTATTATTATCCCTATTTCACAACTGTAAAAACTGAGGCTTAAAATAGTTAAGTGACTAAGTAGCAGAGGTGGGATTTAATTCTCCTCTCCCAGACTCCAAAGCCCATGTTCTTTCCAAGATACTGTCTTCTGAACTTCTTTTGTTTTGTTTTGTTTTCTGTTTTTACTATTAGAAAAAGCATGTAATGCAATCTTCTCGCCTATAGTCCCTGACCTACGACCATCTTTAATTCTGCATGAAAGATTAAAACGATAAAGAGATTTAAATGATTCAAGTAATCAATTTCTGATTATATCAAGTTGCCAAACAAAGCTAACTTGTCCCATGAGCCAAGATCTTTCACCAAGAAGAGGAATAAAACAAACACAGTATTTTATCTTCCTTATGTGGTTTGCAACTCCCAGGGAAAGGAGCTCAGCTGTAAAATTAAGAAATGAAAACCAAATGGTTCATGATGAAGTTCTGAAATTGATTCTCTTTAACAGGTAAGAGAAAGGGAATAAACAGACCACTGGGCTAAGTAACTTAAGGAATATTGAAACAATGGTGCCCCATGGAAAGAGCAAGGGGTTTGGGGTTCTAGTTCCAGTTCCGCACAAGCCATGTATTCCTGAACCACTTTATTTCCCTGAGATACGATTTCCTCATCTGTAAAATGGGGCCAATATCATCTGCCTTGCTCAACCCACTGAACTATGAAAAGAATGAAAACAAGAGAAGATATAAAAAGTATTTTAATATTTGTAAAGTCTTTTAAATAATATGCTGCTCCATCATCCTTATTGCCTTTGAAGTCAAATGGGTCAGGGCTGAAGTCCTAACTCAGTCACTGATTACACCTGAGCTGCTGGGCAGGTCACCTTACCTCTCTGTCCTTCCACTTACTATTTACAAAATAAATGTCGTAAATATTTGTTAGTTACTTACCTTAGAATTCTATCCCCCTTTCTGTCATCCTAACATTATCCATAATTTTAATTGATAAATCTACCCCTGCCCCATGGAGCTCAAATGCATTAGATTATCTGAATCTTCTTTCAGTTTCAAGGGTTAGTCTTTTTTTTTTTTAAGATTTTATTCTTAGAGAGAGGGTAAGGGAGGGAGAAAAACATTAATGTGTGGTTGCCTCTCACGAACTCCCTACTGGGGACCTCGCCAAAAACCCAGGCACGTGCTCTGACTGGGAATTGAACTGATGACCCTTTGGTTTGCAGGCCAGCACTCAATCCACTGAGCCACATCAGCCAGGGCTCAAGGGTGACTCTTAATTGGACTAAGCAAAGCAGGAACTATTTACAATTCATCTTGCCATAGTGATTGATCTACAAAGAGCATAATCTGATAACCAAAGAGATCAGTTGAGAAATAAGCCAATTTATTACCTGACTGACCAATGAAAGCCATTTGTAGATTTGCAGAGGAACTGAAGCTTTAATAAAGAAGCTTTCTTTCTTATGAGATAGTACCTAAAAACAATGTTTATATTTCTAATCTGGCCATAATAGAGTAACTGATCTCAAACTAGACTTTTGACTATAAACAACTAGAAAACTGGACAAAATTTATAAAACACCTAGTTCTAGACACCATACAGTGGTCAGCACAGGATTCTGACCCATGAAAGAAGGGAAACAAATGAGTTGAGTGCAGTGACTGCCCCAGCTTTCTGCATGAACGCATTTACCAGACATTGAAATGAGGAAGAATTCAAGCAAAGCACAACAGTCTTAACAAGCTGAGGATGCGTACAGCAGAGTTCAGGGAGGTCAAAGTGGCTAGAATTTGTATGGAGTACCAGAAAAGAATAAGGTGCATAGATAAATTGCTCCATAAATCTGCGTAAAGACCACCTTTAATGTTTGAATAAATAATAAACTGTGTATATAGGGTGAAAGTACACAAGAATACCTACTAGGGAAAGAAAACTTATCTCAAGCTGTAAGTTAAACATTTCTTAACCAAAGTGAAGAAACCTCAATGAACACTCAGGTCCTTCATTAGAGTCTACAGAAGGCTCCACCTTAGGAAGGGGAGTTAGCCCTGAAGTAAATGCTACCTTAAACATGCTCTGACAGAGCTTTACAAATTCCTTGAAAGGATCAAGAAGATCTAGAAGTAAATTAACTAGTTTCCAGAATAAAATTTTACACTGATAAAAGGAAGGCAAAGGAAAATCCAGATACTCAACAAAGCAGACATCACAATGTCCAGCATCCAACAGAATTATTACCCATGCTTGATGTCATTGGTCTTGGGTAAATGCAAACCCAAATGGCAATGAGGTGCCACTTCACACCCACTGAAATAACCATAATAAAAAATATAGAAAATAACAAGTATTGGGCAAAGATATGGAGAAACCCACACACTGATAATGGGAATGTAAAATCATTCAGACACCGTGAAAAATAGTTTGGTGATTTTTCAATAAGTTAAACATAGGATATATGATCCAGTGATTTCATTTCCTATATATATGCAAAATAATTGTAAACAGGTGTTCAAACAAAAATTTGTACATAAATATTTATAGCAACACTAATCATAATAGCTGAAACATGGAAGGAACCCAAATGTCCATTAACTGATAAATGGGTGAACAAATTGACTATGGTATGTCTATACAATGGAAGATTATTTAGCCATAAAAGAATGAAATGCTGATACATACTACAACTTGAAAACACTGTGCTAAGAAGCCAGACACCAAAGATCACATATTATATGACTCCATTTATATGAAATATTCAGAATAGATTAATCCATAGAGACAAAAAGCAAATTAGTGTGGATTGTGGGGGGGTTGGTTAGGAATGACTGTTTAATGGGTACAGGTTCCTTTGGGGATGGAAACAATGTTCTGAAACTAGAGGTGGTGGGTGCACAGCACTGTGCGTATATTTGATGTTAACTGAACTGTACCCTATAAAATGGTTAAAATGGTAAATTTCATGTTATGTATATGTTACCACGATTTTATTTTTATTTTTATTATTTTTTAACCCTCACCAGAGGACATTTTTTTTATTGCTTTCAGGGAGAGAAGAAGGGAGAGAAGGAGAAACATCAATGGATTGCCTCCCATAGGCTCCAGAACCAGGGATCGTTCATGCCCAGACTGGAGTCAAACCTGCAATCTAGGTATGTGCCCTGACCGGGAATCAAACCCACAACCTTTCGGGTATGGGACAACACTTCAACCAACCAAGCCACACCAGCCAGGTGTGGCTCACAGTTTTTAAAAATTATTATTACATATGTTAAGGAGTAGGAAACTTCTTGTGTGTGTTTTCTTTTCCTTGTTTAGAACTTTTGTTATAAAACAAGGAGAAAAATCAGACAATAGAAAAGACCCAGAAATATAATAAATGATGGGATAAGCAGACAAGGACTTTAAAACAATTATAATATGTTAAAATATTGTGTTAATTATCTGTTGCTATATAACAAATTAACCCAAATTTTAACAGTGTAAATAGCAAACATTTATTATCTCATACTTTCCAAGAAACAGAAATTCAGTACAATAGTTGGTGGTTCTGGCTGAATCTCATGATTCCTTAAATATTTATATGATAAATTGGCAGTAAAAATAAAAGACAATATAATACACGTATAATGGGTAGTCAAAATCAACATGGTAAGCATAGCAGTAAAAGAGAAAATATGGCAAAAAATATTTTTTAAAAATTTAGCTTTTTTAATTTCTCTAAAAGATAACTGGAGGGATCCTTATGTTTGTGACAACTAAGTCCTTATGGAATGAGCCCCCGCCCTGTCTGCAGAAAACAACCATAAAACTTAAATACGAATATAGTGCTGAAACCTTTATCCCAACACAGAACTAGGGGACACTGACTGGCAAAGAAGGCAGAAAGCTTGTTAGTCACATCCTACAGAAGACACAAAAATCATTAGGTTAGGCTTGCCTGGTTATGTCATATGCTGGAAGAGTGTCAGGAGAAAAGCAATAGGGTTCATCTGAAGACCTTGGATGAGACCCATCATAGCCCACGCTGGGAAAAAATGAAGTTTAAACCGTTAGCAAGGGCATATGAATTTATTTTTAGGACTTCTTGTTTGAAAATCAAAATTATTGGATCACCAGGAAAAAGTGAAATAGCTGTCCCTATGGAGGTACACATGGAGAGAAAGTCAGAAGACCCACCTCTGAGGGCATCTCTCACCTGTCATCCCGCAGGCGCTTCCAGCCCTTTCGGATGCTCCAAGAGCCGCTGCAGAGCTGTGGGAAGTCCCCCCGGACAGAGCGTTTAGACAATGTCATTAGGCTTCTTGTTTCCATGAGCACCAAATAATTTGTTTTAAAAAGATTTCCTATGACCTCACATGTTTTTAAAATTTTGGACTGCAAGTCTTATTTAGAAAGTCAGCACAACCCATGGCTGAGAATGGAACATGACAAACCAGATTAACTGGGAGTGAAACTCACCCCAGTCATGCTCAGGACTTGGAAATTCGGGAAACACATGAGTACTGACCACGAAGGTGTAACTAGGAAGGTGTGTGTGTGGTGGTGGTGGTAGTGGTGGGAGGGTTCAAAAAGGAGGGTAATTTATTTTCTCAACAACCAAGGGAAACAAATTAAGACTTAAGCATTTAGTGATGCTAGATTCTGACATCATCAATTAAGAGGTCAACCTCTTTTGCTTTGTGGGGTTTCAATGTGGTTAAAACCTAAATTCTTTGGGATTCAGATGAATTTACTCACTCTCTGCTGCACTGGTTCCCAGCCTTTGCTGTACATTGGAATCACCTGCAAAGCTTTAGTAAAAAACAACTACTCATGCCTGGGTCCTAGTCCCAGAAATTCTGATTTAATTTGACTAGAGTGCATCTTAGGCATCAACTTATTGTACGGTTAGTTTCCCCACTGACTTTCACACGCAGCAGAGTCTGAGAACGAGGTCTCCAGTGTTTTGTTACTCAAAGTGCAGTCTGAGAATCTGGACACTTACTAGAAATGCAAATCTCAAGCAACACCCAGACTCACAAAACCATAATCTTCACTTTAATAAAACTCTCAGGTGACTCCTAGGCGTGTTCCTTGGAGAAGGTTGCCCTACGTTCCCGACCCTCCTTCCACTCTGCAGACCAGTGCCTCCCACCTGGCTATGCACTAGAATCCTGGGGGGAGCCTTTAAAAACGACTGATGTCCGGGTCCCCCCTCCAGAAATTCTTGTAGAGTATGGCCCAGGCATGGCTGTTGTCATTTTTCTAAAGCTCCTCAGGGGATTCAATAGAAACTCAGGACTGAGAGCCACTGCTATAGAAAGATATATTCCTTCTTTCAATTGAACAGCCCTTGGTATGAAGGCCCTTGGTGACCATTTCTGTTAAAAATGTAGCTTTCCTGGGAAAGATAACACTTTATTTTTCTGCATTGATTAGTAAATGTTAATTTGCAAAGGCAACAATTGATTTGTTTATTAAAATGCAGATTCCCAGTGGGTTGTTTTTTTTTTTTTATCTCCGGAGAGTTTCCTTCAGCAAGTCTGAAACAGGCTCACGATCTGCGTTTTCCCAAGCCTCGTTTGGAATTCTGATGCACATGGTCTTTGTATGACATTTTGCAAACCTCTGCTGTAGCATGATAGAAGAATCTGGAATATACTTCCATGGGGATAGGGAAAGAAAAGCATGTGAGGGCCCAGAGTACCGAGGGAGCGAGCAGAAAGAAGAGATGTAGGCTAAGCAAGAGGTGGAGCTGCAAAGGTCACTGAGAGACAGGAGCAAGCAGTGAAGATCAAACTGTCTGTACCAGGCTGGATCAACTCCAAGTTCCCACAGGAAAAGCAGCATGCCTAACCTCAGTGAGCACCATATTGAAAGCTCTGAGAAAGGGAAACCATTTAGGCTTTCATTTTCTGCCTCCCAGGGTTTGCTCCCAAACTTTTCCCTTTCCCTTTCTGACCACCAGATTGAAAGGAGCAAAACAGAATGAGAGACGTGGAAATAAAGAACAAACTGACAGTGACCAGTGGAGCGGGGGCGGGGGGGGGGAGGAGGAGTGGGGCAAGGGGAAAGAAAGGGAAGGGGCAAGTCCAGGAATATGAGTAGAGGACTCATGGGTATGGACAACAAGGGAGGGTGGACTAGGGGGGTCAGGGAGAGCAAGGGAGGAAATGGTGAGACAACTGTGATTGAACAACAATAAAAAAATGAGAAAAAACAGATGAACTGGACTTGAAAGAACTATTCAAAACCACAAATCCATTCACACACTTTGCCTTACAGAAAATAAGTGTGTAGAGGACTTCCTAAGATGGTGGCATAGGTGAATGCGCCGTACCGCCTCGCACAACCAAACAAGGAAAAAAGTCAGAAATCTACACATCCAAAAACAGCCAGATCTGACAGAAAATCGTATTGAGAGGAAGTCCGACAACCAAGGAATTAAAGAAGATACATTCATCCAGTCTGGTGAGCCGGGAGGAGCAGGACAAAGGGAGAGCGCTCGGTGACCCCACGGCGAGCTGGTGAGCAGACGGCAGGACCGCGGTTGGAGGGCGGTCCCCGCGGGGCTGCAGCACACCCAGACGGGGCCCAGACTGAAGTGCGGTCTGCGCCCGGCTCAACCGGACCCAGCAGGGCCGAGACTAGACTGGTGGACTGGGCAGGTCTGCATTTGAGTGCAGAGAAACCAGGAGAGAAAGCAGGGCGCAACCCATCGGCGCAGATTGAGAGCCCCTGTGGGGGTGGAGTCCTCAGCGGGAGGAACTCCCGGCCTCACAGGAGAGTTCACTGGGGAAACCCGCGGGGGATTGGAGCTGTGAAGCCCGTACACTGACTCAGGGTGACCCCCAGAGCCAGCACAGAGGGGCTCAAATCGCTTGCAGGAGGCAGTGTGGGTGCGGAGAGCAGAGAAGGCACCATTGTGCGTTCTCACAGCACAACTACCGGGAGCTTCCCTGCACAGGGGATCCCCAAGACTCCGCCCCCCTTACAGTAACAGGCTCACCAAGGGGAAAAAAAAAATGGCCCAAAGAAAGGAACAGATCAAAGCCCCAGAGCTAACCGACCAAGAGATAGCCAACCTATCAGATGCACAGTTCAAAACCCTTGTAATAAAGATGCTAACAGAATTCGCTGAAAAATTAACGAAATTGCTTGAACAAATGAGGAGAGATCTGCAGGGAACCAATAGAGGTAAGGAAACTGGGACTCAAATCAACAGAGTGGACCAGCAGAAAGAAAAAAACATCCAACCAGAAAAGAAAGAAGCAACAAGAATTCAAAAAATGGAGGAGGGGCTCAGAAACCTCCAGGACATCTGTAAACAGCCCAACATACGGATCATAGGGCTGCCAGAAGGAGAAGAAGAAATCCAAGGAATTGAAAACTTATTTGAACACATAATGATGGAGAATTTCCCAAAGATGGCTAAGGAAATGGACTTTCGGGAAGTCCAGGAAGCTCAGAGAGTCCCAAAGAAGTTGGACCCAAAGAGGAACACACCAAGACACATCATAATTACGTTACCCAAGATCAAACATAAGGAAACGATCCTGGGAGCAGCAAGAAGAAAGGAGACAGTTACCTACAAAGGAATCCCCATAAGACTGTCAGCTGATTTCTCAAAGGAGATCTTTCAGGCTAGAAGGGGCTGGACAGAGGTGTTCCAAGTCATGAAAGGCAAGGACCTACATCCAAGAATACTCTATCCAGCAAAGATTTCATTTAGAATGGAAGGGCAGAGAAAGTGCTTTGCAGATAAGGTCAAGTTCAAGAAGTTCATCACCACCCAGCCTTTATTGTATGAAATGTTGAAGGGAGTTATATGAGGTATGG